>PRKT01000173.1:102822-132759 GCA_003671525.1 Saccostrea glomerata | reverse complement strand
TACCAGATGATCGCGCCAAAATAGCAAAATGCGCCATTGGAAATCAAAGTCACCTGTTTGTTGTGTTTAAAACACTGTAGAAATAAGTAAATGAAAGTTAAATATGAAGTATCGGGAAATTATGCCTAATGAAGCTCTACAATTTTGGTAAAACAGGTGTTTTTCACAGCAGAAATCAACGGATATTTTTTTTTTTTTAAATCTCCCCTTCAGCTGTAATGAATTGTTTTTCAACAAATACATTCCACAGCTTTTGTCGATTCACATGAAGGGGGGATATCTTTGCAGAGAAATATGTTTGATTTTATATGAATTAAACATATTTAGGAAAAAATGAAGGATCATCTATCCTTATCCATAAGTATTTTGAGATCTGAGTACTAAAGTCTGGTGGAGTTTAAAAGCTTGATTTTAATATATGTATTTCTTCTAGTCCCTTAATAAAAAGAGTTGTAATTAAGAACACATAACAATTTGACACCGTATTAATATAATAATTTAATCACTATACTGTACGCATGTTTACAGTAAAATTCTCATTTTTATTGAACTCATGGGGTGTTAAATGTAGGATGGAATCGAAAGTTTGTGCACGTAGTTCTTTGCCATGGCCCTATGACCTTCTTTTATTATTTTGTGAAGTGAAGGAGCAAAACACCGTGTATTTGTGGCCAGATATTTTCTGGTCTCATTCTGATGGCATCAAATCATTATTATTATCATTTCACTAACAACAATTAGATACTCTTTATAGCAATATTCTTCCTCATCTCCCTTCGACCAATGTTTTATAAATGTCAATTTTTGTAACGTTATTTGTAATTCAATGAGCAGCATGGTACTGAATATAAATTTCATGTTTTGTTAAAATCGTAACAATTCTTAAGATGTCCTCTTCTCAAAATTCCAATTTATGTTACCATGGCAACAATTTTCATTGAAATAAAAATACTAAAATAAAGAATTGTGTATGTAAGTGTTCTCTGCATATGCACCATTTTTTATTGAAATCAATGAAAAACTTTAAGAGGGAAAACGATTTGAAAATTGGTCACTACAATCATGCAACTGTAATGGTACAAGGCCTTACCATGCTTACGTATAGCGGACATTATCTGATTGTCAAACCCTCCCTTTCAAATAAAATTCGCCAGCATAACTTTAAACTAATTGACGATGTGATTTGTTTTAATAGTAACACTAAATCCCCTGTAGTGAAGCTTTATTTGTAAATTTGTTTGTATTTATGGGAAGTATAAAAGGAGAAAGACCAAAATTACGAAAATTTTGGCAATTATGGGTCTTATTCGTTGCTATGGCAACCGCGACGTCATTTTACTTTATGTAATTGATACCTTTCAGAAAATATATAGGTTGCTTTATGTAAAAGTGACTAGAAAATGTCGAAATTTCTATTCGAAAGATTATAGTCAATTTTGCTCTAAAAAAGCAAAATCTCTGGTAGTTAAAGGGTTTCAATACATTCCTTCAGAGAAAATTATTCGCAATAACATCTAACTTCCAAAATAGTGTTATGCTAATCTTATCAATGTATGTAATATCACAGGTGTGGCTCTTAAATTTGACTACAATATTGAAAAAGCTTGCAGCACTTTATATCAACCGATGGGAGCGTATCAGAATCCTTTTTGTCTCTTGTGCAACATGCGAGATGACGCGTTTGACCCACCAATATCTGAATGTTATTTTCGGGAAGAACTCATGAATATGACGATAAACTACAGAATGCGTGCCTTGATGGGAAGGTTGACTTCCTTTTGTATCCGTTTAAGAACGAGTACTGTCAAAAATGTAATTTATTAAGAACAAATATAGTGGAGATATTGAGCTAACTGACGCCGACATTTCAATCCATGTCTACAATAGACCAGTCCAGAAATTACATCATTCGAAGCCTCATAACCAGGTTTACATATCAGAAATAACACTCAGTGCAGCTGACTACTCAGATTATCCAACAATAAGCATATATTATATATATAAGAAAATTTAGATTTGGATCGATCACCAACCCAACCGTAATTCCAACGAAATTTTTTACAGATTTTGGTTGGATCCAGCAGAAGGAATGTGAAGTGAAGAAGATAGATATCTCTCCCCTGTTAAAACTTTCAATCCGATCATATTTTAACCTCCTTTCTCATGTAATATAACTGTAGTAATTGTTGTGACGTCAAAGGAGAAAATTTAAAGCGAGCCGAAACGTGGGGATGTGTGCAGACATCTTTACCACAATCAAATGAATTTCAAGTATTTCAACCCATTTCTTTTTTATGATTAAAAAATGTGACTACCAATACAGGAACAAAGTAATAAGAAACCTTTGCGAATCAGAGAACAGAAGTTATTATCTGAGCTTTATACCCGTTATACAGAAATTCTAACATTTCAGACATACAAGAATTATTTTTGCTTCCTTTGTTTTACATCTGGTTCAAGAAGAATGCAAATGATGCTATTTCCATGGAAGATCAACTTTGAATCAAATATTCAACTTCAAGCAAGAAGTAAAACTAGAATTTTTAATTCAAAAAGCCGTGTCCAGAAAATGCCTCAAAACTGTCCACCCTTATTTCCCTTTGACACGACCTAAGGGTCAATTTCCAGGAACATACAACCTGTATTGTTTACTGTGTGGACGATCTAGAAACGATACTGAACACTGCGAAACAATCGATATTAGGGATCCCGATTATCGATCGATTTTCTCGATATTTAAGTATGAAGATAAAGCAGAGGAAGAAATTCCAGGAAGCAAATGTTCAGTTAATGAAATATTTGATAATTATAAGGTACATGTATAATCTTATTCATTTAAATAACACTTTCAGATATAAATTCTTTAAAGAATGCCTAATTTCATTTTTTTTATCGGAAAAAGTAACATTATATTGTACAAAAAACCACGTTCATAACAGATGTAGAATATAAGGTGTTCTCTGGCCCCCTTTCTGTTGTCCCCTACTTATGTACAATATAAGGTGTCTTCTGGTCCCCCTACATATGTAGAATTCAAAATGCCCTCTAGTCCCCCTACTAATGTACAGTATAAGGTGCCCTCTGGTCCCCCTAGTGATGTAGAGTATAAGGTGACCTCTGGTCGCCCTACTGATGTACCCTTCTGATGTACAGTATAAGGTGACTTCTGGTCAATCTAATGATGCATTATATAAGGTGACACACTGGTCCTCTTACTGATGTACAATATTAGGTGTCCTCTGGTCCTCCTACTGATGTACAAATAACATGAATATGGTGTCCTCTGGTCCCCCTACTGATGTACATTAAGATAACCTCTTGTTCCCCTACTGATGTACAGTTTAAGGTGACCTCTGGTCCCCATACTTATGTACTATATAAGGTGACCTTTGCTCTCCCTACTGATGTCCCCCTACTGATGTACAATATAAGGTGACCTCTGGTCCCCCTACTGATGTACAATATTACTTGTTCTCTGGTCACCTTACTGTTGTCCCCTACTGATGTGTACTATAACGTTACATGGAATAAAATCATAGGGGAGACCACAGGTCACCTAACGTAATCCATAAATGTTAAACGCTTATATATCATATATCGCATAAAATTGCAGTTAATGTTGCTCCATCCCCTCTATCTTTTCTTATACCCATCAGATGGTTATTCCTTTTAAAAAAATGTTTGTTTTACACTTTAAAGGCTTCACAGTATAACGATTTATTCTATTTTCACTTTGAGTATGCAACGCACTACATTTTGTAGCGGAGTAAACAGGCCCGATAGTCGTGAACTGAGCAGGGGACCTCAGGTCCTAGTTCAGCGTACGTTTTATCCTTCTGCTGAAAATATACATGTATATTAAAACGATGACAAAATTTTATTCGGTTAAGGAATGAATGTATTTCAATTTTTTTTTTATTTTCTTGATCAACTCTATACTTTTATGAAAAGACATTCGTGTTAACATTAATTGATTAATATTAGAATATACAGCTGTAGCTTTAAAATATTGCACAATATACATATTGATTATCATGGACACAATTTGAATTTTTTGTAATGAACATATTGTTCAAAATGTCCTTTTTGATTCTTATATGTGTTTGAGTTTATTAAATTGAAAATCCAACAAAGCAGAAATTAGAAGGAAAAGCATTGAAAAAGGAAAAAAAAACTTCAATGAATTGCATAAAACTTATTTTAGTTGAAAATATCCATGATCATCAAGAGTGGAAAAAATACCATTAAACCAAGAATATTTCAATTCATACATGTACATGCTTCATCAAAAAGGTTTTAAAAAGTTTTCATCAAACTCAACAATTGAAAGCTTACCTCTGAGTAAAATCATATTGATTGAGAGTAAAACATAAAAATTAAAAAAAACTTCATTGTCTGCATATTTACAATCGTTTCGAACATGAGTACAGTACATACACATCCATCGGACGATCAACAGAACGTAAAATATATGAATAAATGTACATGTTTATTTATTATTTCATACTTAAATTTTATCAATGTCAAGCTATTTAAAGAAGACAAAACGTATGAATAAGTGTTAATCTATTGCTTTTAGAATCATCAAAATGAAGTTATGTTCAAAATTCAGTTCTTCGGTGCAAACTCAAATTTTTTAGGTACATTAGGGCATTTAAGGATTAATAGTTTAGGTAAAATTAGGTGTAAATATTTTTGATAACCAAGTGATTTTGGCTAATGAACATTTTGCTATACTTTGTACATGGATGATTGTGATTATAATGTTAAAATAAATAAAAAGCTTTTTTTACTATCTTAATATACACATAAATTGTAACATACCTTTGCATTCATGCTAAAGAATACATTCTTTTCTGCCAATATGCATGTTAACCAGAGCGAAATAACAAGGGGCACAAGTTCCAAAGAACTGAAACTATTAATTTACCTTTGAGAAATCTTGCAAGTGTATTAATAATTTAATCGAATAAAATGAAATAGAATGCTAATTCTTTCTCTTTGAAGAACTCCAAATTCTAATTGAATCCTTATTGAATATTGAACGAAAATATTCTCTTAAACATATCTAGGCTTCCTTGAAACAATGCAGACTTTTTTTTTTAAAGTGTTTATTAACATAAAAGAATTTGGAAAATATTACATTTAGATACAATGGTCATACTCGTGGTAACGACAAAACGAAAGCTTCTAAATACGCACACTATCCTTTATTACTAAGTTGAAACAACGTTTAAAAGAAAAATATCGTTATTAACAATTGTCAATTTAAATTCTCAGTGCAGATCTAGGTAGTCTATCCCCAGTTCAACATTGACATAAGTATTCTGAAGTCGCTCATAAGTAGCGGTAGGTTCCAGATAATTATCATCTGAGGTTGGAGTTGTTAATCTGGTCAATTCACCGACTAGGTCGGAAAATGTTGGTCTTCTGTCGGGGTCTAAATCCCAACATCTTGACATTACAAAGTACCTGAAACACAAATTACAACTCATTGTACCGATATATCAATTATAGTAAAAAATAAAAGAAAAATCCTTTTGGATTTTTTCCAAATATTAACAGAGTTGAAAAATGTATGTTGATGAAAAGCCTTCTCCAGTAGTAAACAGATTGCCGTTCTATGTAAGAAAGTATTGTATGCTTAAGGTAGTCCGATCCTCAGGTTTATAAAACTAGCAGTTTAAGTAATCAAATATGCTCATAAAAGTTTTTTCTGAATTCACAAAGTTAGGTAAATTTATCCACAGTACTTCTTTAAAGTTAAATATTAAAGATAATAATACTATATAGGGAAAATCTCCACTTGGAGAAAAAGCGAATTGGAATATCAGCAATGTATTTTCTAATTGCAAATTGATCAATAAATATATTTAAGGTTAAAAACGATATGTATCCAGGCATTGAGAGAAATTGCCGTGATTTGTATATTTATTTGGTAATTTTTGTCTTATATTTCCGTCATGTATTCTATAATACATGCTGTAAAGGCTTTTGCTATCATGGCAAGACACCACAAATCACTTCTTATTTCATATAATGCTAATAATCATTGATATCTGAGGCTGGATTCAAGAAAGTCTTATTTGTCTAAAACTGTGGGTTTTTTTCCGTTTTATAGGGTACAAATGACAACTTTTACAAAACCTTTTCTGAGACTTCCAAAAACTTTGAATCTGATAAAGATGAATAAAATGAAAATTGTTGCATGAAAAAAAATTCAATTTAAAGCTTCATTTTGATGCATTTCAAATTAAATATAGATTTTTGGAGTTATCCGTTCTGGCTGAGGATCGGATATCCTTAAGGACGATGGTCCTAAACAAACATTATGTCCCGAAATCATAAAATGATTACAGGCCAATACAAATAAGACTAGAAGTTAAACCGTGCTGGCAATAGTTTTTCGTATTAGGAGCCAATGCAACAAATAACATACATATGTATCCATTCCTAAAAAGAATGGGATATAAAAAATCATGCTGCAAAAGAACAAAAGGAACATTGCTAACATCGTGGAACGGTTACAATTTTTTACCACTTTAGAAATGTTATATTTTTAGCATTAGCAATCCTTAAATGAGGAAAAAATATATTAATCAAGGCATTCAATTTGGATTATCTTTCCTTAATATTTGTAAGAAACGACTTAAATAGGTCATCCAGCTATTTAGAAAAAAGGGGGATATAAAAATACACTTTTAGAAAAAAAAAACACAAGTTATTAGAAAATGATGAAAAATGTAATATTTTTATAAAGAGAAAATAGTCACATTTTGTGAGCTTACACAATCTGCTTCGTCTATGATTGAATTTGAAATGAATACTTACAACACATCTGGACAATACGTAGGCTGTGGCAACTTCCTGTTCATCTTCAGAAATCTGAACATATCCCATCCGTCAACTTCCGGATATGGCTTATTTCCCCTGGTTATCAGTTCCCAAAGCACTACACCAAAAGACCACTGGAAGAAAGCATTATTTAATATAGATAGTGAAGGAAAGTAAAATCTCACAGGTTAATTTCAAATATGAAGTAGGAGAAAACTAGCAAATTACATATATTACCACGTCTGACTGGGCTGTGAAGAGTCCTTTCTCGAGACTTTCAGGCGCCATCCACTTCACCGGCAACTTACAATTCTTATTACTTATACAGTAGTAATTTTTCTCATATATATCACGCGACAGGCCAAAGTCTGCTACTACTACTGTGTTGTCATCGCCAAGCCTTCGAAATAGTCAATAAAATTGACGCAATCAAATTAAGTGTTAACAAAAAGTACGATTAGTCTTAGAAATGTAAAAGGACAACTCACATGCAATTTCTTGCAGCTAGATCACGATGCACTACCCTTTGTAAAGTAAGATGTTCCATACCCTTGGCAATATCAGCGCCAAATTGTAAAATATTCAAAAGTGTCATCACCTTGTTAAATAAAATCATATGTATCAGATTTGCAATATATACTGTTCTTCATCAGACACCGAATTCGCGGTCAATTGTCACATTTGATTTTGCTTGAATGTTTGTTTTTTTTTTCATTCAAATAATATTTTATGTATACAATTTAGTTAAATACGCAAACAAAAATTATAATACTCTACAAATATGAAACATCTTACATTGTTTTTATCTCTGATATATGTTAACATATCTCCATGACCCATATATGGTAAGATCACCAGTGGCATTTCACTTGCAAGGCAAATTCCAATTAACGTCATCACATTTGGATGATGGAAATCAGCCATTTGTAAAGCTTCATTTACAAACTCCTTGACGTCTATATCTTGTGATTCCTTATCTAAGTAGGAAGAATAGTATATATCTTGAGAGAGGGAATAACAATTAAACGATATGTAAAGGAGGTTGTAGAAGTTGTATAAACAAAAAGGGAGAAGGATAGCAGTGAAGAAAGATATAGGTTTTTCATTTTAAAATGAAAGGATGCAAATACAAATATAGGAATTAATAGAATAAAAGTAGCATGGGATGAATAAAATTACAAAAGAAATATGACAAGGTGGACCAGCAGTAGATGCATTGGTTGTTCCTTTTAAACAATTTCACCCAGTTTGTAAGGTCACTTTATATCGACGAAGGGTTTCAAATTTACGCCATAACTCGGCAATCAGGACTGTTGAGCAAGGAAGGCTTTTATCTTGCAAATATCTGACTTGACAGGAGATTTCGATTTTAATGATCTCATCTGAGGGACCCACAATTTTCACATCAAGGTTCCGTACGGTTTGCGACTAAATAGTTGCTACCTTTATTCTATCTGCTTAGGTCAGTAACAGAACTCACGAATTTCTGAACACGGAGCGGGCGTTTTACCGACTGAGCTAAGATGTCAACAAACAAAGAAATAACATCCAAAAAAAGAAAAGGAAAATTCTTTGAATTTGTCCCGATTTCATTTAGGCTACTTCCTACGGATGTAATATCCCCTGTTTACAGTACTCGTCTTGGCATACGATTGATGGGAATAAAATGTAAATGTGTAAATAACAGATTTGTTAAATATGCAAGTACTAGTATATCAAGATAAGAAAGTTGTACAAAATGTGGCATTAATTAATTGAAGACGGGAAAATTAGTAGTAACTATAATATCATTGAAGTAGAATTATCTTAATTTAAAGGAAGGATCCAAGGGAACTGTTTGACAAAAGAGAGGAGTAAGCCGAAAAGAAATGTAGCGGTCATTTAAGGAAAAATGGGTAACTATTAAAACACGATCTAAATTCCATACCCTGTAAGGACTTGATCGCCACTTTGATTTCATTTTTTTCCACTGCATTGGTCAATGTACCCGCATAGACAATCCCGAAATTCCCTAATAAATACAAGGTAAGTAAGAAAATCAGAGCACATATACATAGAGCGTGCACAGGGTTGTTTTTACTACGGGTTATTTTGGCCCTTTAACACTTGATTACAATGTTGCCCCGTTTAAACCCCCCCCCCCGTACATTGTTTTAGTTGAATTCGAGCCGTTTAACTTCGTCCATCGCGAAAAGGGCGAAAATGAAACAGTGGCAAATTTCTCTGTATACAGTTTATTAAAACAGAACAATTAAAACTTTGGTTCTCTATTCCGTTTATACAAAGTACCTACCTTTTCCAATACAATCTCCGATTCTGAGGTCATCGGGAGAGATAAGTAGATCTTTACTTTTCAGAAGGTCCACTATACTTTCATCAATTCCATTTTTATCTGTTGGATCCCGATTTATTCTCAGCATTTCGTATCCTGAAACTATAAAGGGATATACATTGAAGAAATGAATAGTCGTTTGTCTGTTCATTTCTTGATAATGTCTCCTTTTAGATCTGTAAGCTTAAATCAGGATGCTATAGCTACCATTTGCAGGCCTAGCACTGCAAATTAGATTAATGTAAATATAATTGGATACTATTTTTTTGATTTGCTGTCCTTTCAAATTATTTTTTTCGACATCTTCCAGTCGAGAGCTTTAAAATTGGATCTACGGTGGAAAATCATGGAAGTTAAGCAGTAAAGACCCCTTCTACCAATACCTACTGCCACACGGGACCTCGATTTTTACAATATGAACCAAAGGACAGGTCGTCGCAGTAGGATTCTAACTTCATACATAAGGGTTTACTCTTTCTCTAGAGCATATGTTCAAATCACAGCGCCAGACGGGCGAAAAATAAATGTAACAGGGCACACTAACGTGAAAAATAAATTCGAAACTATCTATTCAAGATCATTTGTACACATAAAGCATGCCTAAATATTGAATCATATACCTTGCACGTTTTGAACATAATTTTGAGCTTCTTGTTTCTTTCTGGTTTTGAGTTTCCTCAATCTAAGAACGGCAATTGTTACAACACCAACAAACACAACAGTGATGCTCACAGTTATAACAATGTACCATGTGGACGACGGATAAATCAAATCACCAACAACAACGGTGAGGAATCCTACTTCAACCTAATGATACAAGACGAAGGAAAAACAATTAGGCATCTGAATCTAATTAGTATTACATACATAAACGCTTTAGCATGGATGATTTAGAAAGTTCAAACAATGTCATGATTTTACACTATTTACAATGTGTGCTTAATATATGTAGACATACACCATTTTCGATATTTCTTCCTGCGACATCAGCACAAAGGTATACTGTATAGGGGATTAATTTCACAGGTTGTAATTTTCACGGTTTTCTCTCATTTGACACGATCGCGGTTTCTTGAATTCGCGGCATTTGGTATGTAATAAAAGTTACTTCCCTTGTCTCCATTTAATCCATACCATAGCTACATGTAAACGACAATAATCAGCGTTATGTCTTTATTTCACGAACAACAGAGTAAGTTATTATAAAATTGTTAGATTTTATAAATAATTAATGAACACAAGTGCAGTTATTAATAGTCCCTAAACGTTAAATGACTTTCCTATATGCTATTACGATGAGTGCATGTGCACCCGAGATCTACAATACAACGCAGCGAAAAACTACTGGACGGAAATAAAACTTTTTATGTAGTTCTACGAAATAATATCCTTCCACACTTCCTTCGTCAGTAAGTTCGATGTTTATTTGAATGATTTTTAAAAACCAAAATGTAGATAAAAATTACATGAACTAATATGCATGAGAATGCAGGTAAAAAATACACGTGGTAACATTAGTTACGCACGGGTAATCAAAACCCGAGGCCCACGTGTTTTGATTGATGAAACATGTAGCAATGGCTATTCAACAGCTTTTGAACAAACACAAATTATCATCTGCCGATTTGAATTAAAGTAAAGCGTGATAATTAAAATTAATTGAATGACAGAACTACTCGCAATTACTGAAATGACCATGGACTGCACGAACACCTATATAAATCTATCGTAGTCTATTCTCAATTTTCCAAATAAAACATGGAGATTATTGAAATTTTTTTCACTGTTTCTTGAATTCACGGACTTGTTAACACCGTGAATATAGCGAATATTAATACCGCGAGTTATTTTCCCCCTGTACAGTACTCGAGAAAAGTCAAAATACCAAATTACCATACATGCTGTATTATCGTATTTAAAAACGTCTTTGATAAGCAGAAGCAGTTGTGCAAAGACGAGTGAAAATATGAAACTCATTAAATTTTGTCCTGGTATTGCTTGCAGGTTTTTAAGAATGCAATAAACAGTAAATGTAGCAAGAAGCGAAACAAGAGATATACTTGTTGAAATTATTGTTAACATTTGAAGCAAATTAGAAGTGGCTCTACGCGTAATAGACGAAACAGATGATGAAGAAATAACATTAAAATGATAATCACTGGAGCAAATCCGCACTGTATTGTTCTCAGCTAAAGAGAACTAATTGTGATAGAATGTTCTCTCTAAAATGGGTCCAAACATTTGAGGTCCATCTTTTGAAAGAACAAATTCCGTTACTGTAAGGGATATCTGAGGACACAATAGAAGCTTAGTAATGTCAAGACTAGAGTCTTCATCATGAAGTTTTCGTGAGTGAAACTGCTTATTACAATATGAATGTCCTTGTAAATTATTATCTACATTATTCAGAAATCATCCTTTTGTATCTTCAAAATACTCAAAGGAAACATTTCCAATTGATCCATTTCTCGTGGTTGCCTCATATAAGCGGTGTTCAATGAGATTTCGATCTTCATGTTTTTTGCTGATGTAAATGCTTTTGATCAGGATTTTCATAAACACGGTTAATGTCAATGGATTTGATTCCGATTGTTTTAATATGTTTTGACAGTCCCTATTGTAGCGAAAAAAATATTTTAAGATACATGTACTTATTTTCAATCTTATATCATTAGAATTGAAAATTTCTACTGTGAAGGAAGAAATTATCGATTGGATTAATTTGTCGATGTCCAAACTCTAGTGACCTAAACTACTGTTGAAACTTGCAGTAAATGCAATATTGTATATTTAGAAGTAAAGGATAGAAACAAATGAATACAGTCCCCATTCACAAGTTGTCTTCCTGTAGAACAAAGGAGCCTCCGACATTCTCCCTGTAGAAATAAAAATAATCAAAATGAAAAACACATTAAAACAAGCTTATTTAAAGGGAGCTCTGATGACGACTTGACGCTAGAGAAAAATTACATTTATAATAAAGTTAAATTGCAATTGCCGTCCGTTACACTTCGTTATGAACGTGGTTTTTTGTACAATATAATGTTACTTTTTCCGATATGTGTTCATTAATTATTTATAAAATCTAACAATTTTATAATAACTTACTCTGTTGTTCGTGAAATAAAGACATAACGCTGATTATTGTCGTTTACATGTAGCTATGGTATGGATTAAATGGAGACAAGGGAAGTAACTTTTATTACATACCAAATGCCGCGAATTCAAGAAACCGCGATCGTGTCAAATGAGAGAAAACCGTGAAAATTACAACCTGTGAAATTAATCCCCTATACAGTATACCTTTGTGCTGATGTCGCAGGAAGAAATATCGAAAATGGTGTATGTCTACATATATTAAGCACACATTGTAAATAGTGTAAAATCATGACATTGTTTGAACTTTCTAAATCATCCATGCTAAAGCGTTTATGTATGTAATACTAATTAGATTCAGATGCCTAATTGTTTTTCCTTCGTCTTGTATCATTAGGTTGAAGTAGGATTCCTCACCGTTGTTGTTGGTGATTTGATTTATCCGTCGTCCACATGGTACATTGTTATAACTGTGAGCATCACTGTTGTGTTTGTTGGTGTTGTAACAATTGCCGTTCTTAGATTGAGGAAACTCAAAACCAGAAAGAAACAAGAAGCTCAAAATTATGTTCAAAACGTGCAAGGTATATGATTCAATATTTAGGCATGCTTTATGTGTACAAATGATCTTGAATAGATAGTTTCGAATTTATTTTTCACGTTAGTGTGCCCTGTTACATTTATTTTTCGCCCGTCTGGCGCTGTGATTTGAACATATGCTCTAGAGAAAGAGTAAACCCTTATGTATGAAGTTAGAATCCTACTGCGACGACCTGTCCTTTGGTTCATATTGTAAAAATCGAGGTCCCGTGTGGCAGTAGGTATTGGTAGAAGGGGTCTTTACTGCTTAACTTCCATGATTTTCCACCGTAGATCCAATTTTAAAGCTCTCGACTGGAAGATGTCGAAAAAAATAATTTGAAAGGACAGCAAATCAAAAAAATAGTATCCAATTATATTTACATTAATCTAATTTGCAGTGCTAGGCCTGCAAATGGTAGCTATAGCATCCTGATTTAAGCTTACAGATCTAAAAGGAGACATTATCAAGAAATGAACAGACAAACGACTATTCATTTCTTCAATGTATATCCCTTTATAGTTTCAGGATACGAAATGCTGAGAATAAATCGGGATCCAACAGATAAAAATGGAATTGATGAAAGTATAGTGGACCTTCTGAAAAGTAAAGATCTACTTATCTCTCCCGATGACCTCAGAATCGGAGATTGTATTGGAAAAGGTAGGTACTTTGTATAAACGGAATAGAGAACCAAAGTTTTAATTGTTCTGTTTTAATAAACTGTATACAGAGAAATTTGCCACTGTTTCATTTTCGCCCTTTTCGCGATGGACGAAGTTAAACGGCTCGAATTAAAATTTTTTTCACTGTTTCTTGAATTCACGGACTTGTTAACACCGTGAATATAGCGAATATTAATACCGCGAGTTATTTTCCCCCTGTACAGTACTCGAGATGCATTGATTGAATCTGGACACTTACTTTTGCTTACATTTTATTGCAGTTACATATACGTGTATTTGTGTTTGTTTGTATACTGAGCTCATGACCTGTGCGTGCAACTATTGTGAGTTTCTTAGATATCTTACTTCTTCCAATCTAATTAAAATGAGACGTTAGATCTTCTCGCATACTCGCTACCCTAACATTGAACAACATCCCATTAAGGGTCACGTCAGAGGTCAAATTCGGAGAGCTATAAACTTATTCGCTTTAACAATATACGAGGATTTTGCAGGCGACGATTTGATTGACCTTTAGCGTGACCCTCTATGGAATAATGTTAGATGTTTATTGTAGCGAGTATGCGAGGGGATCTAACATCTAATTTTAATTAGATTGTAATTTTTCCTGCATAAAAAGAGGTATAGATTTATTTTGTTGTTACTCAGTGCTAAAGAGCATACATCCGTCTAAACAAATGTGGACCAGTTACAATGAACAGTGACCGCATCAGCCGCTTTATTAAAGTGTCCTCCGATATATTTAGAGTCTGATCTTATATGGCAGACACATTCCTTTTACGAATCGTGCCCAGCTTTTACGATTTATGAATAACATTATTTGAGTATATGGACATTCTAAAAAAAAAATAGGTGAGACAGGTTTCAGTATCTAGCAACCTACTCTTATAAACAATTTCTCCTCAGTTGATAAAGGTGTTGGCTCTGTATATGGTGGTGTGCACGTGAGGCTAAAGTTCTGTAGATCTGTTATGATACATTCCTCTGACCCAACTCGAATATAATAATCATCCTTAGTTGCAACAGCATCTAAATTCTCACCCTATGGAAAAAAAGAAATCATAAAAAGCATAGTTTTGTTGTACTAAAATTCTAGAACTACTTTTTATTGTTTTCCTTTGTTTTCAAAAAGAAATCAAGTGATAAAAAATCTTGAATTTGGAAAAAAGATGGAAAAGCAACATTTGTTTTAAATATTGAGTAGATATAATGAAGACTAACATCTCATTTTTAGATTACAAAGAAAACAAGAGGCCCACGGGCCTGAGGATCATGTAACAACTTGCCAAGAATGATTTTGGTTTGTGTTTTAAACCAGATGTCACGAAATTCACAATTATGAAAGAGGAACCATTGCTTATCATAACTATAGACTTAGCTTGCTTGCTTTGATTACATTATAACCAAAGGTATATCAAAGTAACGAAGAGAAAATGCACTTCCACTCCATAACCAGTTGTGCGCACCCCATCCAAAAAGAACCACTGACCCTTGGGCCACATATCGCAAAATTCTGAATTATATCATATATTATATTTCATCAAAAATAGTTGATTAATACCAAATAGAAGATTTCAAAACATAAATTTATTTCCAAACGATGTTCCCCTCTCCTCGATACCCCTGACCCAGGGGACATGAAATTAACCATTTTGCTAGATGCACCTTTCTTCATCATAAATATATGTGCTTGGATCATTCAAGATTGGATAATTGGCATAACACCCAGGCGCTAAGGAAAATATTTTTAAAGAATCAATGTATTTTCACTACATAACCAACTGAGCCCCCCCCCCCCTTACACCAAAATCACTGACACAGGTGCCATGAAATTCACAAGAAGATTTTTATAGAATTAATGCATTTTCACAAAAAAAAAATCAATAGAGCCCGGTCCTAACACCAAATCCGATAATCCTGGGGTCATAAAATTCACAATTTTGGAAGAGACACTCTTTCTTGCCATGACTATGTGCTAAGTTACTTTATCAAATACCCAAGAGTAGAGAAGATTTTTGAAGATTTAATTCATTTTCACTACATAATAAATAGAGCCCCGCCTTCACACCAGAACCCCTAACCCTGGAACCATAAAATTCTAAATTTAGGAAGTGGCACTCTTGCTCATCATAACTATGCACTTGCTTCGTTAATTCAATACCCATGAGCAAAGAAGAAGATTTTTAAAGAATTTATGGAATTTCACTATATTATCAATAGAGTCCCGCCCTAACATCAGAACATCTGACCCTGGGGCCATGAAATTAACAATTTTGTAAGATGCAATCTTATTTAACATAACTATGTATTTAGTTAGTTTATTAAATGCCCAGGAGCAGAAAAGAAGATTTTCAAACAATTTATGCAATTTCACTATATAATAAATAGAGCCCCGCACTAGCACAAGAACCCCTCACTCTGGGGCCATAAAATTGCAATTTTTGGGAGAGGCACTCTTACTTATCATAACTATGTACGTAGTTAATGTATTTAACGCTCATGAGCAAAGGAGAAGATTTTTGAAGAATTTATGCATTTTAACTATTTCATGTAATCAATAAAATCCCACCCTATCACCAGAACCCCTGACCCTGGGGTCATAAAATTCACAATTCAGGAAGAGGCACTCTTGCTCATCATAACTATGTACTTGTCTTATTTGATACCCTGGAGCAGAGAAGAAGATTTTCAAAGATTTAATGTATTTTCACTATATAATCAATAGAGCCCCGACCTAACACCAGAACCCCTGACCCTTGGGCCATAAATTTCACAATTTTAGAAAAGGCACCATTGCTCATCATAACTTTGTACTTGGTTAGTTTATTTTATACCCAGTAGGAGAGAAGATTTTCAAAGAATTAAGTCATTTTACATTATATTCAAAAGAGCCCCGCCCCAGCACTAGAACCCCTGGCCCTACCTGGCCCTGGGGCCATGAATATTACAGTTTAGGTAGAGGATTGAATGCTCATTACATTTATGCCAATAGTTTGATGTCTAGGAGTAAAGAAGAGAACTTTAAAGATTTCATTCATTTTAGTGGTTTTGGCCCCACCCCTCAGGTTCCAGCGGGCGGGTACCATAAAATTCACATTTTTTGTCCCCTTTCATCCATAGATGCTGTTTACCAAATTTGGTTGAAATTGGTTTAGTGGTGTTAATGTTCAAATGTTAACAAACGACGCACGGCGACGGACGAAAACGGATAGCAATAGGTCACCTGAGTGACTCCGGTGACCTACAAATTATTTTAAAAATCAATGCAGTAAAGCCTAAGTCACACTGTCACGGTAATAGACACGAATTGCAACGGTTCACCCCGATTTTATAAACCGTAAGAAATCGTGATGCTAATACGATTTTTTTGGCGCGAAAAATAAATGAAACGGTTGTTTCGAGATTATTGAACGGTTCAGCAAGGTTTGGACACGGTTACCTTAAGGAATATGCTATTCACGCCACGGACACTGTTACGGGCAACCACGGTATCCCGTAGTGATACCTTATAATGCGACGGTCTCACTAGTGACTGTTAAGCTACGGTTACGGTCAATCAAGTTAACGCTACAACACCCCACGGCTCTTGTACGAGAATGCCACGAAGGAAGATTTTTCAAGACGTGTTACGTCTAAGCAAGTAAAAGACATTGGAAAAAATGTAATCGTCATTAAGTTCTCTGTAGATGGACCCCAGCGATAACATTGTTCAAAAATACCGATATAAAGAGGAGTCATTGAAAAATCAAATGTTACTATTTCATTTCTTATTTTAAAATTCAAGTGGCTAGTTCTTATTTTTAAATCCTTATAAAAGTTGACTTACGAGTATTTTCAGATAACTGTTATGTATGAGAAATACATGCAGATGTGTTAAAAGCTATGGAAATTTATTCAATATTTCTAGATCTATTCTATATTCAAATTTTAGTATAAAAATCAACGTGTTTTCATTCAATATTTTTGTGATTCATTCAGATTAAGTTACGTTGCCAAGACACTCTTCCTGTAATTGAGTGTAGTAGCTTATGTCCTGATATATACTCGGTTTAGAATTAACTGGCGGCCAATTGGAAGGGTGTTATCACTTCTAAATTTCATTTGCCTAAACAAAAATTTGGTTATCTCTCAAGACTCTTGAAATGATGGTCAGGTACGGATGATAATGAACAGTTTTCAATCTCAAAAGTCGATTGAAACATAGAAACCGGGAGAAAAGCAAACACGGACCTCTAAAATATCAGAGGTGGGATCAGGTGCCAAGGTGGAGGGAACAGCCCCCCAGCGACCGGTCACATCCGCGGTATGCTCCTTGATTTGATCGGGTAATAACGGAAAAGGCAATATGGTCATCTGAAAGTACAAAGTGAGACCTTTTTGTTTTCATTAGCTGGGATTGAATGTGTTGCTGGTAATCCTTCCTAATACTTTCATAGAAACTGCTTCATGTTTGTCATCAATTAAAGCGCATCGATACAATGCATATGGTTCGACAGACATCAGTAAGGTTATACCAGTTTTAACTCGTCATACCCAAACTGTTCTCTACTTTCTTTTCCTTCTTCCGTCTTACCTGGTATAAACAAAAACGTGTCACAACAATGTAGTTCTGTGCTTTCTGTCTGTTCAACTACAATGTATGGGTGCAGATTAAGAAGCCGAAACCTGTGCTCATGGTCATGTGTACAGTCATGAACAACAGATAACAATGACATGCAAAAATTGTGACAAAAATGTTTAATAAATAATTGAAAGATCGTTAGCTATCGTATCCAACCGTAAAATTGCCGTTACAACACGTGATTAGACGTCAAAACCCTTACTGCTGCCGTAAATACAACGAAAGAGAAGCGGTTCGCCGCCATTATTCGTGAGTCTCTGTATTGTTTCCTTGTCGCTTTCCTACTACAACCGAGACAAAATTTACGGGGTTTACGGTTAGATACGGATTGTCTTGTATAATCGTATATTTTCCTTACTGCAGTTGTCGAAATCCTTGAGTAAGCGTAGACTTACATATCACGGATAACCCCGATACATCACAAAAGTCTATACGGTGGTCCCACGGTGATCGTAGGCATACAGTACGGGTTAACTACGATATACAAGAAATGAAGTTTCATCGCGGTTTTCCACGACTGTTTTGAACAGTTCAAAACAGTCGTAGCAATTTACGGATCGTTCAGGAGTAATCCGAGTTAACAGGGCTCACCACGGAAATAATAACGGACTGACTGCGGATGTCTAATAATTTTCACGGATCCCTAAATCGTAGCTTACCGTGATCTGAAATCGTGACAGTGTGACTGGGGCTTAAGGAACCATAATTCAAAATGTTAAATGTAAAAATGTTATTGTAAATTGAATTTACTTAAAAAATATTATCCAATCGTTACATAATTAATTATTAAATATTGTCCTCCTTATAATTATATGTCAAAATTAGCAAAACTTACCGTATAAGTGGAAATTTTAGCGCGACGCAAAGTTAGCGATTTGTTCTTTAAAATTGGTGACAAATTTTAAGCGAGATGTTAGTTAAGTGAGTTTAAAATGCTTATTAAAGAAGCTATTACAAATAAATCGTAATCATATTTTAGCGATATTAAATTTTAGCGATCTCGGCACCCTCTCTGATAATGTCAAAATTAAATCCTCGCTAAAAAATCTACTTATACTTTATTGAAACCTGTAACCTAAAACCATTAGATTGGTACATTTAAGAAAATTACACCATGCATAAAAATATATATCAGTTAGTTGTTGTTGCATTCTCTTCTTTTCAAAATCAAAAGGGTCGCCCGCGTGGCGCAGTGGTTAGAGTGTCTGCTCTAGAGTCGCGAAGTAAGGAGTCAATTCTTACGTCGCGGGTTCGCATCCCACTGTGGGAAGTGGAGACCGGTCCTTCAGATTAGACCGTAAAAACCGAGGCCCCGTGTCGCAGTACGTGCAAAAAAGACCCCTCACTGCTCAAAGGCCCTGAGTGCCGGGCATAGATAAAAATTTGTAGCCCTCCACCGGCAAGTGAGTGAAAAATTCTCGAGATGGACGTTAAACAACATACAATCAATCAATCAATCCATCAAAATCAAAAGGACTTTGACGAATAACTAGATATTAGATATTAGATATGCATGTATGTTTTGTCGATTTTGTTTTTAAATGATGAAAAATGTCTTACCGTGATAGTTATTTCATTTTTTTCTGAGGCAGGATCAAAACTATAAGATTGGTTTCCCTTGAAAGGGAAGAAGATAGGATCGTTAACATACAGCACGAGTGGCTCTAAAGAGGTTGTAAAACCGTCTAAAGAAAGGTGCAGTGTTTGAACCCTAGAGCTATTCTCTGGCAACCACCTTGGAAAATGGGGGTATTTACAAATGAGACGATACATATTTATTCTTGAACACAAATTCTTGTTCTGCAATTAAAAAATTATAATAAATTACAAACAATAAACACATTCAGTAATTTTTATGATATTTTCTCCTCTATCTCTTTAGAAAAAGACGAACAAAGGAATTTCTCTTATCAGCGACGCTCACATTTGCTTTTGTTAAGATTATCCCAAAACATAATATCAATTCATCATTCTCAGAAATGAATGACTTACGTTTTCTTTGTGCCCTGAAAAGTGTACTGTCAATTCATCGATGACTTCTACAAAACCGCTACCGATAACTGCGAAGGTCAACCCTCCACTTTAGAGAATGTAAAAAAAAAATGAATGTACTTTTTAGGGAAGCGTTTCCATGAGCTTTAAAAAACATTAGTGAAGGTATTTGAATTCCATTTTTAGCAAGATATATATAATAAATATAACAAGATGACAAACAATCCGTATGCCCTGATTTTATAATGCTCATGTTTAAAAAAAAAATCAATGCTATTTCGAATTATTTAGATCATTGAACCAAAAATACATTTAAACGTTAAACTCAAACTTTCATCGATGTCGAAATTTATTATTTTGATATTAATTTGATTATACAAATTCTTTTCCTCGGAGACATATTAAATAGCATGAAATTCCGAAAACGTCCTAAAAATATTATATGGTAGGTTAGGACTTACAAGAAAAAAGAAAAAGCAAAATATAGTAGCACTAGAATGACACAGCTACTAAATGTTCTATTATATGAAAAACCAATTACTAAAGGATATTTTGCATGAAAGACCAATTACTAAATGTAATATTACATGAAAGGACGATCACTAATTGAAATATTACATAAAAAACTATTTACTAAATGAAATATACGTCAAAGAGCATTCCAGTCATCAACCGAGAGCGTCTAAAAGCAAAATACCTATAAACTTTTAATACAATTCTCCTAAAATATTCTAAGCATAGTTTAACATTGTATATCATTACACTAAGTAAAAGGTACTGATAATTCAGAATTATATACCTGTAAATACTCTTTAACTCTGACGGTTCTGTTTCCTGCACTTCAGGATCAGACAGGTAAGTCAAACTCATGTTCTGTAATGTCCTGACTGATGTATTATCAAAGAAAACCTCTATTATATGAGGACCTGTACTGTAACTGGGCTCCGGAGCACATATTATTTCCTTGCTAGATGAAATCTTCATTTTCCTTAAAGTTTTCAAAGTATAATGTAGAGAGTTGTTTTTTTTTTTTTAAATATGATAATTTTTCCTTTTTTGTATAAATATCACTTATAAAAACATACACAGAACAAGGTTTAGTTTTGGAGGACTCATCTATTAATTCAACTCGAATGTTCCTATTTCCTATCTGTAAATTACTTCCAGTCAATGTGATGGATCTTCCCCCGGATTGTAATATTTCAGAAGGAGACAACCATAATAGTTGTGGATCCTATAAAAATATCATCAGCAAAAATGTATAGAATCTTTTTTGACCGAAGACAAACGTATAAGAACTTTACGACAACATTTATTTTTAGATTTTGCTTACAGGGATTTAAAATTATGCAGTTGTGATGTATTAAAAAAGTTTGTATGAGTATTCAGTGAAATTTAACCTGATACATGTATGTAGAATAAACTTCAACATAACCTTATAAGTAAACTTTGCCGAACTGACTCCAATCTGTCCATCAATACGTAGAATTATTGGTCCAACAGAAACAGAACTTGGTCCCGTAACGCATTGTACACTACATAGTAAAAAGTTGTCGCACATAAATGAACCTAAGATACGTATCGTAAAATTGAATTCAGTCGCCTTTGAAAACAAATTTGTACAACTTACACTCGATCAATTATAGAAACATTCGTGCATGGTACACCAGCGACAGTGATGTTATCTATTTGTATTCTCGACACTCCAATATGTTTCCCTTTGATTGAGATCTGGGTACCACCATCAATCGGACCATCTCTTGGATTAATCTGTCTTAATCATAACACAAAAAATCAAACAGCATGGATGAACGATCAAAAAAGGGAGGGATCTTCTTTGTGCTAGAACCCATTTCGACAAGGGACCTCGGTTTATACTGTCTTATCCGGATTTCACCTCTCGCTATGGGATTTGAACCCGCAAAGTAAGGATAAACTTGTTACTCTGCGACTACATGTAAAAATCAGACGCTCTAACTCTTACGTCAGACAGACAACTTGATACTTTTTCTAACATCAAAAGATAATGCTTGATTGAAATTCGATCTTTTTGCAAATTAAACATTTGATTTGTTACAAAATTACTCATTTCCTTACACTGTTGATTATTGGGACTGGACATAATAAATCTGAACAGTTGTGTAGACTGTAGACACATTGATCACTGCACCATTTACAATTCATTGCAGGATTACTGAGCGCCAGATTCTTACAGAAGGTACAGTCTCCTAGTGCTTGGTCAGGACAGCTGTACAAAGTCACTGAAATAGGAATTAAAACATTTCTTTAAAAAAAAACGATCTAAAACGGAAAACAATGGTAAAGCAATGGAAGTTTAAATTCCTGAAATCTATAAACAGTCAAATATTTAATTTTTGAGATTACATCATGCATAACATACACATTCTTTAATTCAAGTAGCTAAGTTTTCTTTTGTCAGGAAAATAATCTCATGACGAATCATAATAAGGTATCACTTTAAAGTTCGCAATGATACGAAAAATAAAAATATTGCTTTAAAAAATCAATTCAAATTAAGCTACATTTGCTTATGAGTCCGGATCGATAGATCGGGTTACCCATAGTTTGTGTCCTGTCTGTTTGTCTCTCTGCTGTCAATTTTAACCTCCGCTATAATTTTAGAATGAACTATGAGAGATAGAAACTTCATATTTTGTATGCATATTCCACTAATTAAATTCGAACAACCGACACAACGTTCTTGGCCTTGTCACCTTGACTGTGACATATATGCTGAAAATAGCTTTTTCAAACTTTTTGCTACCGGATGCATAATGTTTAACAAATACATCTGGTTTCATTTTATTTCATTTTAATTCAAGCTACGTAACATTTAAGGTTTGATTTAATTTAACCATGTAACATTTAAATTAATTTTCGGTTAAAAAGATGGAAAACTCATTGTTTGTGTCATTAATAGATCATATTTCTATATCTTTTAAACGTACATGTTAAATGGTTTGCTTCAATGTTAAATTCATGTTCTGTCCACAGTACTTTCATGCTTGCTTCATATATACCCAAGGGTAAGGCGTCTTCAATCTGAAATGTCAACGTGGGAATAATAAAAAAATGCCTACATACGTATTAATTATGTAATCAAATGGTTTTTTTCAATATCTACTTTAAGTATTGACACTGAATGCTTTATCCTCCAAGGCACCTGATCCTACCTCTAGATTTTTTCTAGGTCTATATTTAATTTCCTTTTTCTACAATTGTATTGTCCAAAGATTATTTTAAAAATATATTATTGTTCGTTACATGTACCTTAACCTTTCCTGAAATCCCAAACAGAAATACTGTAGTTTACTAAAGTTCACTTTAATCAACTATAGTGATAACTTTGACAATATGACAACTTTGTTTAATTACAGTGATTACTTTGACACTTTGATTTACTATAGTGATACCTTTGACACTTTGTAATCACAATGAAAACTTTGATTTGATATAGTTATAAATTTGAAGACTATAATTTACTAAAGTGATACATTTAACTATGAAAACTTTGATTCATCATAGCGACCCTTTGAAAACTTCAATATACTATGGTAAAACATAGATTTACTATAGTCACTGTGGTAGACTAAAAAAAAACCTTGATTTACTATCAACATTGATTTAGTATAGTTATCATTTTGACAATAAAGTGAAAAATTTGACACCTTTGACTTATTATAGTGATAACTCTGACACTTTGTTTTACTATTGATAACTATAGTTAACTATACTAAACAATAGTTTACTATAGTGGTTTTTAAGGGATAGCTAAAATCCAACCTAAGTAACAAGTTACATCCATATCGCCATTTGTTTTATCCATCAACTTTACTTACACTTTTTAGTTATACTTACGTTGTCGATAGTGAAAATTAATTGAATACTTGAAATCCTTCTACCATTTACATACAGTATCCTTGATGGCAACTGTATTTGTCCTCTATATTTGTCCTACAAAAGTACACATGTACAATGTATTTATAAATGTTAACATGTACATGGGTGTATTATAATTAGAGTAATTATTTAATACGTGTATGTATGATTTAGACATTCTGAGAAGTACCAAGATACATATGTGCATTGTACTCTCAAATTGCTCATGAAATTATGTCATTATGAGATGACATTTACAATTATACTATTGATAGTTATATTGGT
The DNA here is from genome assembly GCA_003671525.1 of Saccostrea glomerata. NCBI lineage: Eukaryota > Metazoa > Mollusca > Bivalvia > Ostreida > Ostreidae > Saccostrea > Saccostrea glomerata. The sequence continues at coordinate 108,433 of PRKT01000173.1, read as the reverse complement.
TATAATCATACGCTTAGTAATTACAGTTTGTATTATTAATCAAAGAAAAACTATAAGACTTTTATTTCAAGCTACATCAGAATTGAATTTTTAATCATTAACTTCTTTAAAATAATATCCCTTTTGTTTTTAGATGTAACACAATTTATTAAATGTATTTGTGTACATTTTATGACTGTACTTACAGGTTCTGGGAAATTCTTTCCTTGGATGACGATTGTTTTAATTTGATGCTGTTCAACCAATAAGGGACCAGTCTGACTTGCGTCCACCATCGGACAAAAATTCTTCCCTTGTCTCCTTTCATTAGCCTTATTGAATAAATGAGACATAGGCTTAACTCTGATTACATTCATGATATTGAATACATTCTAAGTAAAATGCAAACAACAAGAGGAGAATATATAAAAGACAGCTGTGAGACAAAGAAAAGAAACACACAGTGCAAGTGCTGAAAAAAAAATCGATTTAAGATTAATTACCAGTAGTCTATCTATAATTTGAAAATGTTCCAACAAAGTGTTGAGGATTTAAACTCTACAAAGACGACAAGGAAACCTCAAGAGACCAGATATGTAATTTATAATTGATAAAAAGACTATTTGTGCCTTTTCTATCAAAGAGTCGGGATAAAGTAAGGGTGGTGCATCAACATAGATTTAAGATGTTGACATCCTAATGCCGTTGATACGGCTAGAATCATTTTGATTAAGCATTGAACAGAGGTCTTGGAAATGTGACTAACAGTTCTTATAGAACCGAATATAACAGAAAACAAGATGCTCGTTATCTCCATATTCCCCTGTGAAACACTATGCTATTTTTAGCATGTATGTCTCAGTCGAGCCCACGAGGTCATTAAACATCGTGTCATTTGGAAAAGTTTAATGAGTGATTTAAGTGTACTAAATATTAAGTCTTTTATTTTTCATATTTCAAACGTTATGGCAAAGGTTAATTTTGACAAAAGACAGAGGGGACAAAAACAACATGCGTCTCCGATCTTTCGATTTTATTGCAATTCAGTGCTGTATTTAACAATAAGGGTACTTTTTGTTACTTCTTTGGATGTTGATGTCTTGTAAAGAAGTATTGGTGACCCAAATATGTCAATGCTGAGTACTGCAAGTGTCATAATAAGTTTTCTGACCTTCCTCGATATGTCAGTACCTATAGCAAGTTTTTTCTTATTTTTTTAAGTAATATAAGTTTCAGTGGTAAAAATTGAATAAAAGGAAATATATACATATAATGAATGAAAAAGGAAACGCAATACCTGTAGTAGAATTAATCTTTCAATAAATTCTGTACTCTTTTGTGGTTGTGTATCGTAAAAATAATATTCAATTTAAGGCAATGGAATAAATTGATTAAAGATCAAAGTCATATGTCAAGAAACACACCGTTAATTATATCTGAAACAGTAATATTTTCCCTCTTCAGCCATTCTCACAATGTCTTGGGTTTGTGATTTCTCACAAACCCATGTCATTGTGAGTATGCGCTTTAGCATAAAAGTACATTCTACTTGCTTTTTGACTACTGACTCTCTCCCCAGAACACTCATCTGTGTTAAACTGACACTTGTTTTCTGTGATACACCAGTCGCACCAGAAAATGTTGTCAACACATCTGGTACAACTGAAAGAAATACATTAGTATGAATGAACTACAAAGAGTTACTAAGTAAAATATAAAACACATTCGAGAAAAAAATTATATCATAATAATACGATCTTCGATCACCTTGTAAAACTACTGCAGTTGTAGAAAAGATAAGGCGATGAAACAATCACCTGGTCTGACTCAACAGACAAAATACCCAGGCTTACGTTGATATATCCTACAGAAAAGAAATAAGACAAAAATATACTCATTTCTCTCTAGCAATAAACTTGTACAGAAAAAGGCCTGTGTAATTTCATGAGAAAGTAAATTGTAACCTTGTAATCTTTCATAATAACGATGGTCGGTTTTAAATCTCAAGTCTTTTAGACAATTTAATATTTCGAACTTGCAGAATTAACTTCTGAACAAGATTCGTTAACTGAGAGTTTGCCAACATCTATACTTGTGACTGTTTAAAAAAAAAACACTTATCCTTTTAATCAGTTCTGTTACATTAATAAACTTATTTAAATACCTCAGTATCATATATGCACCCCTCTCATAGTCTGAATGATGTATTGCTGCTATTGATGCACGATATGGTTTAATATATTTACAAGTACTTTTATTATCTTACCCAAGCTGCTGTTAAAGTTGATGCTAAGATTTTTAACATTAGGATTCCTACAATGAGTACCAAGACTCCACTGAGCAGCAGGGGATAAAACCTGATCACCGGTAGGAAAACTAAACACACAGTTGTAGGAGGTATTGTCATCTCGAGGCAGATCTTTGATTGTTAGATTCAACTAAAAAAGTAAAACAATCTTATTTATAAAACATATAGTAATAATCTAAAAGAATAAATTGTACGTTTCATTTAATCTGGTCTCATAAAAATGGTTGTTTCTGTCATTTACCGTCATTATAAAATAAATTAGCGAGAAATCCGGTAAAATACTCGAAAAATGTAATGGCTTATTGAAAAAAATAAAATAGTTTTTTTTGTTTGTTATAACGTCCCTCTTGAAAATTTTTCACTGATATGGAGACGCCAGGGGCGGAGAAATACAAATTTGTCCTTTACCCTGCGCGAAGGGCCACTTAGCAGGGAGGGACCTATTTTGTGTCAGCACCTACGAGTGCTGCGACACAGAACCCATTGCAAGTTTTATGATGTCATTCAAAGGGCCGGTCTCCTCGTCCCATGGTGGGATTTGAGTAATCATAAAGTTCTTACATATCTACTCTAGAGTAGACGTATTAACCACTGCGCCACGTGGGTGACACTAAACGTCTAATGGAATATCCACCAAGGGATGGCATGGTCTCCCGTGAGAGACATCAACATAATTATGAGTTACAAATCGACTATCACATTTTATAGAAAAAAAAAGTTTTGTGCTACAAAAACACGAAACAAATTAAAACTTAATTTTCTGTACACAAAAATATAGAATTCAGTTCTTACCGTGATGTTTTGGGAAACATGGAGCATTAGTGGAGAAACATTGAGGATTTCGATACATCTTTTTTCCTGCTCTGGACCGTTCACCCATCGAATCTTTGTAGGGTTGTAGCAATCGCTTTTTAATGAACATCTACAAATAAGGAAATAAATGACCATTCATGGCAAATACAAAGGTCTAAGCAAATTGGGGAAAAAATCTCCATATGTCATATCTTGTGAATATTCCATAAAAAAGCAGAAAATCAAATAATTTTGTACAGACCTGTGGCCTAGGACACACCATCCGCAATATGGGTCATTACTTGACAGACAGTCTCTACATGTGGTGTATTGGGAACAATTCTGAACTGGAATCTTGGCCACCTGGAAATGATTTACTGTTCTATAATATTTTTCTTTCAAAAATTATGCGTCAAGAATATTATACGTGTACATTTATACAGTACTTTCTTTAATTTTCAAATATTTTGTTTAAAAGAGATTTGATTGTACACTGCATACATTTCACAAAAATTTATATGGTGTTTTTGTTGTTTTATTTTCATTTTATTTTATTCAAAGGATGACACTATTGCTATGAAGATTGAAAATTGTTTCAATTTATTGTTTCCAAGGTTTACATTTTCCCCTGCAAGTCGCAAAAAGTACACAAGTTCCTTTATTTCTTTTCGTTCTTTTAATTCATATATTAACGGCAAGCTTTCTGTCAATCAGCAATCCATTCTCACTTTTCTGTCACTCATGGCGTAAAGATACATCTGAGAATTGTCAAACGCCATATCCTGCTTTATAGTATGACCCTTGTCCACTACAATGGCGGAATCATACAACTCTCCTTTGCTGGACGTTTTCAGAAGCACCTACAAAAAGCAAGAAGTCTTCTTAGATAACCTAACGCAATAACCTCCCTTGGATGTTTAAGTAATAAGTAATACATTCGTTTTCTGGGTCCTTTCGTTGTGTTAACCTCAACGGGTGCTGACTTTGATTGTATTTGAGAATTACTCAGAAAACTAAAAATTCCACTGATAAGAACGAAAAACTACCTATTCCACATTGTACACATATGATTCTTGTCTTAAATTTTCATTTCAAATAACTAGCTTGGTCATTGACCTATTTTTCATGCTAGTTAGCCCCTGATTATTTTTCGAAAAATATCTCAATTTTTCACACTATGATCATTTTTCTTTCCTCACACAATATTACAAGCAACATAACTCTTTAAATAGTGAAATTTTATAGCAAAGAAAAGCGCTGCTTCATATTCCCCATTTTAAAAAAGTGAGTCATTTCCCCATGAAGGGAACTGTTTTACTGTGTTCAATACACATCCGCTATAAAGAAGGTCACTTCCGCAGACGTTCTTGATGTAAACATGTTCATTGTGTAATGTCTTTGTTAAATGACAAACTGTTATTGTGTTACTGAATTAAAAAAAATCTTCACTGATTCGTATTTTTTAAAAATTGTTCACCGATAGTCTCTTTCTTGATTTGTATTAAGGATTTCCATCCCTTATGGGACCTAATTCCATACCCTTAAATGTCCGTCAAGTACATAATACTCTGATATTATATTAAAGCATTTAAAGTGGAAAAGGATTGCCCGCGAGAAAGTTTTAAAAATGTCATTAATTAAGCAGTAGTTAATTTAAAAAGTTTGCATTGAAGTCTATGGGGGAAAGTCGTTTTTTTTTTCAAAATAAAAATTCAAATAATTGAATATCAGTAAATCCTGCGGTGGGAAGATGCATTTAAACATTAAAAATAGAATGACAATTGAAAACAATTTTTTTTCGGCTAAATTTTTTAAATTGATCTTTTTATTCATTAAAAAATGGGAGATAACTCTTACCAGAACTCAAGGTCATAAATTAGGACACATCCCATTATAATTACTAATAGTACTAAATGGGAAATATGTCTAAATAAACTGAGTATCCAATGCCTACATATCAGTTATGTATTCAATTTCACTGAATTTGTTTCAATTAGGGATTGAATACCTTAATCTGTACACTAGTAGAATAAGGTGCTGTGTTCGCCCCCCCCCCTTACAAAAAAAAAAACGAAACAGAATACTGATAAAATGATGATATATATTCGATTAAGCCTATTTAAAAAAAACAAAAACAAAACAAACAAAAAAAGCTAAAATTTCATTTTCGGTAGTGAATGTCCTGCAGACGAATCGTCAATATTTACAAAGCTAGCTGAAATCCTGCGCAAGCCCAGAGAAAATTCCATTTTTTAATGCTAACAGCTAGAACTATTTTCCAAAAACTATCAGAGATTTATTACACAGGAGGTCTACAGCATGACGGAATACTTCAAAGTTCATCAGTAAGTTAAGGCGGAGAAATAAATTATTAATAGAAATATACTCCCTTTTGTTGTTTTTCTTTTACCTCTACAAATATCATTTTCATTAAAGGCCTCTTCTTCTTACATATTATAAAGCAGCTTATTCTGTTGTACATGCACGGATCTAGAGGGTGTCCTCCGGACCCCCCCCCCCCCCCCCCCCCCC
>PRKT01000173.1:56255-90434 GCA_003671525.1 Saccostrea glomerata | reverse complement strand
CGGTCGCTTAAGTAAAATTTTAGTGGTTAAGAAGGGGTGGAGGGAGTGAAGCGACCGAACCCTTCTTAACCACTAAAATTTTACTTAATATGATCTAACTTACTTAGAACCTATTTTGATTGGCTTAAGTCAGCGCGCGGAGTTACTGCATAGACATAAAATCTTAACAATTAAGTGATCAACTTAATAGAAAATTTAGCAGCTGCTGATTGGAGGAAAAAGTGGGTTAGGTTCTAACCTACTTAAAACATTTTCTCTATTGTTAACTTATTAAACTGTTCAAGGTGAAGGTTATGTATTTGCGATGATTACGTTACACAGTTGATTTTCCAGAGAGTGAGGGGTTAAAACAATAGCAGTTTTGTTTAACTTTATTGACAGTGCCAGGTAAATTTAGATTTAAATTATAGCTCACCTGATTTCTGCCCACTTCCAATGTAAAGCTTCATGAGTGGTGATGTCCTCATCGGATGGAGAAAGTAATACATATTTCTCCAAAATGCAGACCAAAGGAGATAAATACTGAAAAGTAGGTAGGCGCAAGCAGATTCTGAAGTGGGTGTTCAAGTTTAGACAAAAACTATCGCAAATTTTTGTGAACAATCAGGATTTAAGGGACACTATGATACGTAACATTCTTTGAGAACAACAGCGGCGACCCGCTTGTGTGAAGTTTGAGGGACAGTTTATAACACAATAAACGAGCCATAAATCTAGTATAAATCTAGTACAATTTGATCTTACAATTGAACCAACAATGAATAGCAACAGAGCGTAAATGAAATAATTCATGGAAATATTAGGGATTTAGATGATGTCACGTGTATGTAAAGATAAAAATCGGTGATCCCGGTGTACCAAAAATGATTCCAACTGCAGTGTATCCAGTGAGATTATCATTTCATTTGGTAATAACATTTTTTCTTTTAAAATTTAAATTGCTGTTGTATATATATTTCTAAAAATTCATGGAATGGATCAACCACGTCTAGCATTCATTTACAACTGTTGTGAAGAGGATGAGACATTTTTGTTTATTAAGGTCAGACGACACGTTCCTCAAATATATGTTTTGTATCTCTTGGTATTATATAAAAAAATATTCCTATTTGCCATTCTGTTCTGATTTCTAAATTGTTTTCAAAATGATTTTTGATGTAAGTACACCAAAAAATTGTGTTACAGGCCATTCAGAAGAATACCCATAAGGGTTATATAAGAAATATGACCCTATGGTACCTTGGCCAAATGCCTGGTAAGGTACCCTAATTTTTTGTGAGGAAACTTGTTTTAATATCTACACTTCAATGACAAATTCTTAAGAAAAATTATATATTTTTGAGGAACGTGTCGTCTGACCTTAAGAATCTTAGGGAAGTGGATATTCTAAAATTGTTATGCAACAGGATTTACATATGTCTCTTTTGCATTGGATTTGTCATTTCCAACGATGATATACATTTGAACATTTCATATACAAATATTTGATACTTATTCATCATTATGTATTGAACTAAACATTTATTTGCTTGTCTTAATAACAAATGAAATTCAGAAAGTAATTTGCATTTTATATATTGTTTCCAACATTTAAAACCTGTACATTAAGGGGAGACAGGGCACATGTCACATGACTAAAAAGACACATAATGTCATAATCGGTGACGATATACATGTTAAACGTTGTTAAAACAAAGAGTTCTTTAGTAATTTTATTCTACATTCTAAAATTGTTTTTAAACATTTAATTTTAGAAATTATTATTAATAAACTTTTCAAAGATCTTGCCATCATTTAGATATTGTGAAGTTGCCCAGTCTACACATTTATTTTTCTTTACCCTGCAGTCTGACGACAGTGACGTCATAGACGTAGTGTTTGAATTCTCGGTGCTGCGAGATCAAGTACAAACACCCGTCATGATCAGTTTTATTTCATAATAAACAGGTCACAATTAAAGAGGCTGGGGTTGGCAGCAATTTTTAGACTATCTCAATCTCCTTTAAAAGGATAGCTCCATAAAAAGATATACAAAAATGATCAAATTTTTAAACTAAAATGTATGATTTTTTTCTTTGTCAAATGATAGTTGACAGCTAAAGATACCGTATCTAAAAAAATAAGTTAAATCTAGTGGTTAATTTTGGATTAATTTGTTGACCCCCCAGCCTCCTTAATGTATCATGATAAATTTCTGAAGCAGATTTTTTTAATTAATATTTTTTCGTGTTAAGTAGCAGAGATTCTCTCTATTTAGATAATTTTGAATGTAAACTTATGTTTTCGTGTGACGTCACAATTGATTTCCCGCACTCGAAAATACAAACGTGAAGCGTTTTTATCATGCTTACGTCTAAAATCTGTTTCGTCTATTACGCGTAGAGCCACTTCTAATTTGCTTCAAATGTTAACAATAATTTCAACAAGTATATCTCTTGTTTCGCTTCTTGCTACATTAACTGTTTATTGCATTCTTAAAAACCTGCAAGCAATACCAGGACAAAATTTAATGAGTTTCATATTTTCACTCGTCTTTGCACAACTGCTTCTGCTTATCAAAGACGTTTTTAAATACGATAATACAGCATGTATGGTAATTTGGTATTTTGACTTACTACTTCTGGTTTTCCACGTTTACAGGTGCATCATATTGTAGCTTTCATATGTTTCGTGTGTTTGCATGTAATTCCTCCTTCAGTAACAAAAGTCCCTGCAATCGCACCATCCTATATTACTCCTTATATACCTACCTGACTCCATTGATTTTTGTCTCGGTTACTATTGAATATCATATGTCTATTTCCTCCCTTAACTTCACAGGATTTGGGGGAGATGTGTGTTTTATTGACGGTATGAGAAACAAAATGTTCATTTTCATCATTCCGATTTTAGTGTTTTGTTTTGCAAACCTCCTTTTGTTCACAATGACTTTTTATAAAAATCACAAAACTCCTAAAATTGCAAATGGTCTCAGTCGAAACTATCTTCCTATCTATTGTAAGATGTTCCGTCTAACAGGGATAACCTGGGTATTTCAGATCATTGATGGGCTTTTTGATATCTCTCCATTTTCGTATTTAGTTTCTTTACTAAATGGATCACAGGGGCTATATATCATGATTTCGTTTGTATTTAAAAGTCGAGTGAAACAAATGTTTCAAGAAAGGGGTGTTACCGAGAAAGCAAAGTTAAAAAAAAAGATGAAAGGAATTAGGAGAGGGTAGATACATAGAATGTGACATTTTGCTTCGTACATGTAGCTCCTTCGAGACAAATGTAGGACGCAATATGAAGAAAAAATAGAGATCATGTTCAAAAGTCTATTCAATCAAATTGTGAACAGATGTAACACTGACATCTAAATTCAAAAAAGTAGAAAAGAGTCTATCCATTTTATCCAATCGATCACTTCCAAGAAAATTCCAGGATAGTTCATGTAGTACTTGTGCAGAATTAAAACTGTTTTTAATGTTTTATCCACTTTAAAGTAAGTTTTGTTATGTACCCGTACCTCTTATATGTTGTCAGCCTCATATTCGATGTTGTCATATGTTTTTTTCATTTAAAAATCAGAATACCCTGCTGTCAATTTGGAACAAACATATGTCCAAGTTATTTACAGTTAACATTTGAATTGTTTACCTCTCAAGGCAAAAGATGCATTACTTTGGGAAAAAAAATTAAGATAATAAACAGTATTTTAGTAAAAACGTTTATCAAGCAATTAAAATTCAGAGCAAAGCAAACACAGGCCTCTTAAACAACAGAAGTGGGATGGATCAGGTACCATGGATGAATGAGCATCCCCTGCCAATCGTTAACATCCGTCTTATGCTCTTTCTCATGATGGGGAAATAAGGGAATATTCCGTCGACAATTCAGTGTGTAAATAATGGTCATTAGTGTGAAAACTAGCAATTAGTATTAAAATAACGTCAGTCAGCATTTGACTTAATGGTAGATTGTATTTGCTGGCAAGGTCATTGATAGAACTTCCGGGATGATGACTTAAAACGAGACTGCTGATATTCGTGTTTCATCAATGTGTCAGTTAGTAACTTACATCGTAAAAGAATATGATAATGTTTAGAGCATTCTCTCTCAACAAAAAATATAAACTACGTATGCAGGTGATGAAGTTATATTTTTCTGATTAGTAAGAAAAGAACTATATGCGGTATATTACATGTATTTGTCCCCACAAAAGTCAAATCTTGAAAACTTCCTGAAATGTGCTGAATTCAATAAATTGTATGAGAAATATAAATTAACAGAAAATATTATAGTGTCAAAGCAGTGTATTCACAATTTTTGTTTTTATACGTCACAAACTAGTCCGATTTTTTATCCTTTTTCAGAAAGAGGACAAAATGGACAAAATTTCAACAATATTAGCTTTACAATTTATAGAGCGCAAGTTTGTTCAGGAACAATATTGACATATTTCATTGATATTATCATTCTACACATTATATCAAAATATTGATCCTGAACACACATGCGCTGACTTTTACTCAAAATATCGACGAAATATGTACATTTTTCTTTCAAATTCATAAAAAAACTGAACTTTACGTGATGTTTGTGACGTCATTACGTACATATGGCGTCATTACTTATGAAAATATTCAGTGCTTTGAAGTCAGCATATACTCTCCTGTTTAAGAGCTTAATTAAATATATCTCCATCAAAGTTTGATTTGGGGGGCAAATATTTGTTATTACCGAATAAAGTTCTTTGACTATCGAAAATTTAAAGTCACCACATACATGTTAATCTTAAAGCTTGGTTGCTAGATTAACATTACCGTCCTTTAAAGTAAAATTTCAAAATTTGACAATAGAAAATTGTCAGATTCTGTGGTACCTTATTTCAAGCTCATTGGAATAAATCATATTGATGTAAGAATGGAAATAACTTATTAATTGACAAAACGTCGTCGAAATATGTTGTTTCTAAACGATAAAGTTATCTTTATAAAGCAGTCCTGGTCCTGTCCATTTCTCCCTTTTTAATCAATATATTACAGGTTTATCCAGCTAGAATGCAGACTTTTTGTAATGATAATGAAAATTCCTTTTTTGTGAAAGAAATTTCCATTCATTTATTTTTTTTGTTTTTGTTTTAGGGAAAAACCTGCATAGAAATCAATTGTTTGTGAGTGTGTGTATTTTGTTACTCTGATATTTTGAATAAATAAACGTTTGTTACTCGACGCTAAAATTTTTTTTTTGAATGAAGGACAAGGTTGATACTACCTTAAATGTGAATGCAGTTTTTAAAGAAGAAAAGCACACAAATGCGGAAAATGATAAAGAGATGGAGGGATATGTATGTTTACTCATTTTACGCCTAGATTTATGAGAGGAATAATTCAAGGTTTATTTTGTATTATTTTAGATATATCCATGACAACAATAGACAATAGTAAATGTTAGCTATTTATATTACACAAGTGAGACTAAGCCAAAAATGAAACCGGGGTTCTGTATATACAGTACTGTATATACTCGCCTATAAGTCGGTCCGCCTAGAAGTCGGTTGTATTTTTAAGTTATTGTGCAGGAAATAGCCATTGACTCGCTTATAAGTCGATGCAATTTTTTTCCAAAAAATAAGTTGAAATTTGAAATCAATGCTCTGATCTTTTAACCTTGTTTCAATTAATATTTTAAGTAAAAAAAACTGATATGTGAATTCAATTCATTACAAAATAAGTAATGCACACTAAAGATAAGAAGAAAGTTATGAAAATGTGTAAATGTTTGTACTTCTTTCAAGTGTTAAAATACATATATGTAACCAGACTTTGTTCAACGATAATAGCCCGAAATATTTATAAAATACTACATAATGCCCTTAAAAATACTAATCTTTTTATAACTCGCCTATAAGTCGAAAATAAAGTGTTGGAAATAAATTGAACTCCAAAAATACCGATTTATCGTCGAGTATATATATGGTACATGTATATTGGACAGTGAAAATCGCTGTTTTGTTCAAAGTTCACCATCGCCTGTAAGTATAAATGTAAAATACATGATACACATGCATAAAAACGCCATGATATAGATATATCCAAACATTTTATATTACAATCATGTAATGAAAATTTTGATATACTGCGTAACGGAAGGACATACCTCCAAAGATGAAAACCTAACGGTAAATTCTTAAGTTTGATCTCTGCTCTAGGAGACAATGTCTCGGAAAAGGTTCAAATAAGAGGTGGTCTACGTTTAACAACTAAGTTTAAATACTAAGAATACAGGTCCCGGGATTATGAAACATCTTAAGCTTAAGTCAAAATTTTTATTTTATTATAAAATGCTGTAAATGTCAAGAAGACCAAAATTAAAATATTTTTCAATATTGCTTCTCAAAAGAGTTGTTATCTGCAAATTTCTAATTAAATTCCCCAATTAATGAATATTTTATAGGTGATAGAAAATTTGATTTAAGTCTAAGTTTGTTTCATGATCCTGGGGTCGTAATAAATAAATAAGACTGAGAACGGTAAAAATTATAAATCAGCATTCGACAAATGTAGCAAATCGAGAAGAGAACGTCTCATTGAAAGTAATGCTCGGCAATACTTGCTATCATGCCGGAAACACATTGTAGATCCATTTGTGTTAATGCAAACGGACATATTAAACGTCGACATCCCCAGGCCATCCGATTGACCTTGAAAAAAAATAAAGCATAGTAATCAAAGCAGCTCTTCGATATTATTAAAATCAGCCATATTAACATTTTTGGATGGACTAGAGAGAATAAAAGTTAAAGTCACAAATGATACGGGCTACTAACTATGACATACATGAACATGTAGAATCCGTCTGTGAAACTCATCCATCAGGCAAAGAAGCAATAAATATACAGGGATATACATGGTTTGGTTTCAATCAATAAAATTCTCAAAAATGCACCAAAAGCTTATGGAGAAGTAGGTGAACTCACAAAATAGGAAATACTTCGACCTTTTGCTTTTACATTGGTAGATAGATTATTTGTTGGCATCTTGAGAATCAAATGTACGAGCCACAGCAAAAATTTTCCGTTTCATTTGTTCTCTTGTTATTCACCACCGGATGAAGAGACTCTCAGGGCTTCGTACACTTCTCTCAATACAAACAACAGACATGTCTAACGGTCAATCTCGTATTAAAAACATGATATAAAAATTAAAGCATCGTCCCAACGATGTTTAATCATTTCGTTTCAAATCTCCATTAACTCCAAAAATAATGCTTTTCTCAAAAAGTTCAAAGTATGCATTTCAACGAAGGAAGGATATGGAGATAACGAACAGTATTCAATCTCAAAGTCCATAAAACAATGCAAAACAAGAGCAGGGCAAACACGGACCCCCAAAACATCAGAGGTGGGATCAGGTGCCATGGAGGAATGAGCATCCCCTGCCGACCAGTCACACCCGCCGTGTGCTCCTTGTCATAATCAGGAAATAACAGAAAAAATATGTCGTCAATTCAGTGTATTAATAATGGACTAACAATTGGTATGAAAAACGTCAGTCAGCATTTGACTCAATAATAAATTGTATTTGCTGACAAGGTCATATCGACCACAGAACTTACGAAATGATGACTTTAAACGCGACTGTTAAAAATCATGTTTCATCAACTTGCTTGTCAATTATTTACCTCGTATTAGAAATTGTTCATTCGTATATTTCAACGAAATATATACTCCAAAAATGCAAATTTAAACAGATAAGGCATAAAAAAGTGTACGTGTCATCTTCCAATCGACTAGAGAAAGATGTTTCTCTTCACAATTAGTAAATTCAATTTAGTAAATTAGACTGAATGTGTAGTTTTATAAGGTAAAATATACATTTTGCATTAAATCATTTTATTCCTATTTACAACCAGTTGTGCTACCTACCCCAATGGATCCACTGACCCTGGGGACACATATTTCAAAATTCTGGAAATTTATTATAAATCTTAATTCAGTATTAATGTTTTATTAATACCAAATGCAGATTTCAAAGCATTAACTTTTTCAGACTGTGTAAATCCCCCCTCCTCACCCCAAGTGCCCCTTACCTTGACCTGACCTGGGCCCCAAAATAACGATTTCTGAGGAAGCACACATCATTATTATGTATTTACACATACAGATCGTTGGCATAATACCAAGACGCAAAGGAAAAGATTTTCAAAGAATTCATGCATTTTCACTACATAATCATTAAAGCCCCGTCCTAACACCAAACTGCTTGATCCATGGGCCCTTAAATTCACACATTTGGAAGGGGCAGCCTTCCTCATCATAACCATTTACATAGTTTTCTGGTTTAATAGCAGGAGCAGAGAAGATTTTTTTTCAATATTTAATGTATTTTAACTATATAATCAATAGAGCCCAACCCTAACATCAGAACCCCTTACCCTGGGGCCATGAAATAAACAATTTTGAAGGAAACAGCCTTATCCAACATAACTATGTACTTAGTTAGTTTATTTAATACCCAGGAGTAGAGAATTGTATCTTCACTATATAATCATTATAGCCCCACACTAGCCCTCGAACACTCAACCCAGGGGCCCTTAACTTCAGAATTTTGGAAGAGGCATCCTTCCTTATTATAACTATGTACATATTCACTGGTTTAATACCAGGGAGCAAGATCTTCATAGAAATAATTTATTTTTACTGCATGATCTATATAGCCACACCCCAGCACCTAAGAAGCCATGGAATTCACAAGTTTTGAAGAGGCAGTCTTATTCAACATTATTACGTACTTAGTTAGTTTATTAAATGCCCAGGAGCAGATAAGAAGATTTTCAAAGAAATAATGCATTTTCAATATATAATCTATATAGCCCTGCCCTAACATTAGAACCAATGACCATGGGGCCAAGAATTTCACAATTTTGGTAGAGGACTTAATGGTGATTACAACCATGCAAACAGTTTGACTGCTTGTTGTCCCAAGTCCCGGGATCATGAAGCATCTTAAGCTTAAGTAAAAAAAATGCCTTAGATGCTGAGAATTTTTTTAGAGGTCAAGCAGCCCAAAATGAAAATGCCTTCCGATTTTGTAAATTATGAGTTTCCTTTAAGAAGTTTTAAAGATTTTATAGATAATTGAAATTTTGACTTAAGTCTAGGTCTGTTTCATGATCCCGGCCTCTGGAGTCAAGAAGAAGTTTAAAAGAACTCATTAATCTTAGTGGTTTTGGACCCATCCCTCTGGCCCCAGGGGAGGGGGGACAGGGAAGATGAATTTTACAATTTTTGTTGTCCTTGACCTATAGATGTTTTATGCCAATCTTGGTTGAAATAGGTTGAGTGGATGCAGAAAAGAAACGGATAGCAATAGATCACCTAGGTTTACTCAGGTGACCTTAAAATCAATATACTAAACACCTAATCTACTATGCATATTACTGCGAACGTATTACATTTGGCTGTGTATTCTTTTTAGCGCTTTTGGCGGAAAGCAAGTTCCGCTAATTCAAGAACAACGCTTAATGTCTTGTACATATACAAATAAAGAAGAATTTTATGAGAAACGCTAAATCAAATTTCCGCTAACTAGTTCAAAATTAAATATCCGCCAAATATCGTACACGCTAAATATAATACATTTACAGTATTTGAAGGGAGTTCCATTTTCTACAAAGAATGTCCGTAAATTTCGTAGCATCATTGATAAAATGTATGAAAATACTGTAGACGTACTTTTTTTCCACGGGGTAGAAAATTACGCAGATTTTCTAGATTGCCACTATATGCCTTACATTTATATAAAGTGCGCTTGGACAAATTTCCGCGGATTATTTGTGACCGCGTACATAGGGTAAATTAATACCACGCGGAAAAAAGTACTTCTACAGTATTACTTCTAATTAAATTCTTGGTTTAATTTATTTACATTTACATTAGGGTATTAAAGTAATCGGGATGTCCGTCTGTCTGTTACGCTTTGGGTTACCCATCCCTTATCCACAACTCCTCTTATTCCATGGAATGAAATTTGATAAAAAATTCAGAAAGTCTTTATTATATCATTGCGCTCCTCCTATTTTACTTTTTACACATGTTTCGGGTTTCCCACCGTAAAACATGGACACTGCTCGTATATCTTATAGGAGGCAGGAGGTATCATTTAATGAGCTAAATTTTGTCAGGATTAAAGTTATGTTTTTGTCAACTCATAATGTAAAAGTCATCCAAATTTCTGTAGTACTGGTAGATAAGCAAAATAATTATCCGAAGTTGAGAGCTGCAAAGGTTTTTGCTACCAGAAATGTAAGGAAGAAGAGGAGAGTATGTTTTGTGATAAATAATTTTTGTGATATAATAAAGATATAATTAATTGTGTTCTTTCTAGTGTGAACCCGATGGAATTTTCTAACTAGGTCAGTGCGTGTGTAAAGATCCTCTGCGGCAGACGCGTAGATCCAAGAATTCACAGAAAAACGTCAAATTTAAAACAATCATATAAGTAATCGCATTTACTGATATGGATTGATGGCGAAAACTTCCATTTTTTTGTTCATTAGTCATTCTATAAACTATGATATGGATTGATGGCGAAAACTTCAATTTTTTTGTTCATTATTCATTCTATAAACTTGCTGTAATTTCTTAAAAATAATACATTTAAGTTTGATTAAGCAATCGAATGTATGAGTAAAGCCTGAACCTTCAGAAATTAAAAGCACATGTTACACTGTCTATCATCGTCCAAAACCACGGGTTTTGAGTCCGCAAGCTTCCTCAATAGATGATAGAGAGAATCGGAGTGAATCACCCGTGGGTTACCGATGATGACTGTCTATAAGCGGATACATTAATGTCAATAAGAAACTACGGACATTGGAAAAGAACACAAAGAAGCATTAGTACTTTTTTGCATGTCTATTCTATTCTTTTTAAGGAGTATAATTTCGTGTTTATAAATAAAGAACTTGCAATCATTTTCTTAGCTGCAGAACTGTAGCTCTCCGAAAAAATATATTGACAGACCGGAGAGCTAGTGCCACCCATTGAAAAAAAACTATATTTATTGCGCACAAAAATTGCGCTTGGTTCTGGATAAATTCTTTCAAATTCTTGCCTCAATTGCAAAAAACGGTGAACTTAAAGAAATTTCTTACCTTTCTATGAAGTGCTCTAGTAGTTGACATCTGCACGAAGCGCGTTAGACCGAATTATTTTACAAACAAAACAAAAAAAAAAACGATTTTTTTTTATCTTGCAAACATTTTTTTTCTGATCATCTCACTTAAATGGACCTGGAGGGTTATTAACTGTAATAATAAGGAATGTTTTGTTGTTGAAACAGCGAAGGAATACGCTTGGTTCTGGATAAATTCTTTCAAATTCTTGCCTCAATTGCAAAAAACGGTGAACTTAAAGAAATTTCTTACCTTTCTATGAAGTGCTCTAGTAGTTGACATCTGCACAAAGCGCGTTAGACCGAATTATTTTGCAAACAAAACAAAAAAAAAACGATTTTTTTTTATCTTGCAAACATTTTTTTCTGATCATCTCACTTTAATGGACCTGGAGGGTTATTAACTGTAATAATAAGGAATGTTTTGTTGTTGAAACAGCGAAGGAATATATATGTTAGGATCACACGGTTAGTAATAATAAATTGAGATGAAATTTTGAAGAGCATGGAGAAATAAACGGAGAAACAGCGCATTTTTTAGTGCGCAATAATATAATACAGTTTCCCAAAATAAATTTTTAAAAATATTTCCTTCCTATCCACAACATAGGATTTTTACTCTTTTTTTCTTTATATAATATTGTTCAGCTAAAATGCCACTCCCCTTCCAAGAGGAATAATATTGAAAAATCTGTAATATCTGAGAAAAAATTACATTCCACTGTTTATTCTGTGACATAAGGCCTAAATTTGCAGCCCTTCACCGGCAATGGTGACATCTCCTTATCAGTGAAATATTCTGGAGAGGGACTTTGAACAGTATACAATCAATCAATCGTATATCAATTTAAAGTCTCTAATTGTGTCACTACTACATCTTAATCAAACTGAACTGCTCTCCGGTGCACCGTAACGTCATGAAACGTCTCGATGTTTCATGTGTTGTGTTCATCACTTTCTCATTTCGAATGCTGGGGAAACTTTCAAAATTAACCAATTCCCTTGAATTGTTTTAAAAGATGACAAAATGGATGATGGAATCAAATTAGCATACTTTTTACTCCAATCTTATCTATTTCAAACCTTTATTTCGATAAAATACTCGCATTTCTCTAAAAAAAAAAAGCATGGCCTTTTTACCGTGCGCCGTAGGACAGTACTTTGCGCACATTCAAGCTTAACAAAAACCTTCTTTTTGTCTTTATTTTATAAAAAAAAAAATATGATGTCCTTGAATATGAAAGATAGACATTTACTAAAAATATTAGATAAGTGCATCCATTATTTTTCGAGAAAACGCTTTTTCGAAGATTTTATCGGATAACCCTCGTATATGAGACGGAAAAGTCTATTTAATTCCCACTCACTGTCTACAATGACAAGGTGTAAATGAAAGCTAAACGGGTTGATAAAAAAGGAAAAAAATATTTTTTAATAAATATTTATGATCAATGCTGATTAAACATTGTATTTTGAAGGCTCTTCAGTGAACGCATCATTGAGGAATTAATGTTAAGGTTGAAAAAACATGGTGTAAGCTGGATGAAAAGATGTAATCACCAATTGAAAAAAGGAGAGAACAATAACTCCGAAAAAGTCACTTAAAAATTAATGTTCTATAGTTGTTAACTGACCTATAAATGTTTTTTTTTTCAAATGTGAATTTTGAACTTAAAATTTGTCATTTACAACTTAAAAATAAACCTCCAGAATTGTCCAAAACAGCAATTTGTCTGTTAAAGCACAATTTTGCGCATTGTTTTTTATTACGTAGTGGTTCTCTCGGGCAAACAATAGTTTTTTTTATAGTGATTGTTAAATTATCTATATTTTACAAATGTTTATTGTTGATTCAACAGACACTGAAGAGAGAGAAAATCGTAAATACCACCGTTACTAAAACACGGTAAAGCAGAACTTTATATAGCAATCGTATTGATAAGTCATTGTTTTCAGACGTATTTATGCAATGTATTAGAACTTTATATGATCAATGCAGGAGGCTAACAGGAAATGGGATCAGAGAAGAAGGGATGTTTGCTCATTATGCAACTGATCCTATAAAATATTTTTAGATTCACACTTCTTTATCTTGATATGTTACAAAATCTAAAAGGGTGGTTGCACTTTTCATTATTCCTATCCACAACATAGGATTTTTACTCTTTTTTTCTTTATATAATA
Organism: Saccostrea glomerata; assembly: GCA_003671525.1. Lineage (NCBI taxonomy): Eukaryota > Metazoa > Mollusca > Bivalvia > Ostreida > Ostreidae > Saccostrea > Saccostrea glomerata. The sequence goes on along the minus strand of PRKT01000173.1, from coordinate 77,088 downwards.
TTGTTCAGCTAAAATGCCACTCCCCTTCCAAGAGGAATAATATTGAAAAATCTGTAATATCTGAGAAAAAATTACATTCCACTGTTTATTCTGTGACATTAATGAAGCCAAAGAGATGACATTTTAGGCTTTCTGGAAAGCCAAACTTGTAATATGTTACGTTTGCTGGTACGTGGTCAAATTTATGTCTGACGCTATTTGGGAGTTTATCACGTGAATAACAATCATTATATCTCTGTGAAGATGTGAAATTTGCAATTGCGATTTAAAAAGTTTATAACACATTGAATTATTAGTTAAAAATATATTCTTCACAGTTGATGACATACTAAAGAAATGTTATTCTTATATATCATCATAACTGTTGGGGTTCAGGAAGTTGTTGGAATCTATGGTGGATGTATGAGCTACACGACTACCGTAGAGCAATCTGGCCGTCTTAACGTAAGAAGTTATAATAAAGTTACACGTAACAACGGGACCTTCATTTACATTCCTTTTTGGAATAAAGTAAATCCTGTATATTGAAAACCTTATTGGCGGTACTTATCACAGCACACTTCTTTAAAGGAAACGTAGGTCAACTCAAAAAGTCATAATAGGTATTAAAAATTCACTTTCATTTTCTGTGATTTTTTAAAAAGTATTTGCTAATGTTTTAATTCATTTGCTTTAAAGGTGACAATATTTTTCTTAAATGGATGGAAAAATGGATACGGTCCCTGTCGCGTGTGTTCAGCCGCCAGTGTAGGAACGGAGGTAACAGACAAAAGAAAACAAGTTATTCAACAGACCAGAAATTCAGAAAAATTTGGGAAATGGACAGTTGAACAGATGGATCCTAGGACCTATAATATATCAATTGTTGATAAAACATTGGAAATAAATAACGCTTCCAAAGATGTTGTGCTTACTGTTAATGAACATGAGGGTTGGGAATATGAGGGTTCCGAAATAGTTTTGGAATTTGAATCGACACAAAAGGATTTTGACATACAGTAAGAATTTTTTAGCTTTTTCATGTATTTAAATACATAATTTACAATCATGAAAAAGTGTAAAATCTAACATTTAGACATACGTGATTAGCATAAACCTTAACAGTCTTGTCCGCATTATTAAGGATATGTAACAAGTTTACGTGAAAGACTAGTGAATATTACAAATAGTTACATTTGTATACAATAGACTTTTTAGAGAAAATATAGAACAGAATAAGCCTCTTGAAATTACAGCGATCTATATATGTGTGAATTTAATTTTTAAAACCCCACAATTCAAAGGTATACAGGCACTATCGATGACAATATGACGCTGCTGCCGATCATTTCGAGGATTCGTCTGCAAGTGAAAATAGATCCAGGCATCAGAAGTGATACTAAGAGACCCAACACAAGTCCAGTGATTCTTGTGAAACCTTTTTATAGGTAACAGTGTTGAAAAACTTAAGTTTGAGAATAGGTCTTTATGATTTAATTTTCACTTAATGAGGTCCGTAGAAAGGCCTCCATAGTATAGTACATGATGTGTTTGTAAAACACAATGCGCCCGGCGACAACAAAGTTCGAAAAAGTTATTTTTAGCATACAGGTAACAGTCATGGTCACAAGGTCATTGATGTCATTTGAAAGAACTTAATTAGTGAAGTATGCATATCAAATATGAAGTTTTTATCTCCTATAGTTCAAAAGTTATGGTGAATGTTTGAAAAAGCTATTTTAGCATAAGGTCACAGTCAAGGTCAAACGTCATTGACCTTTATGTCATTTGAAAGAACTTCATTAGTGGAGTATTTAACAGACAAACAGACAGAACAAAAACAATATACGCCCCGGATTAATCGATGCGGGCGCATAAAAAATGGCATGTTAGCTTTTTTGTGAAATTTTTTGTGAAATTTTTAGACCTCTTACTGCGAGCCGTCAATTACAACTTCAAAGCAATTGTTATCGAATCCTTTTAAGAACACCTGAATTGTAAGCTAATTTTCGCTTTTCCTCTTATTGTCGTGCTTCTTTCAGTCTGTAAACTTTTCGTATTATCCATTTCTCCTCACATGCAAACAACCGTTAAATCTTCTACTTAACTTTTCACAAAGCATTCATGAGTTTAGTTATTCAAATTGAAACAATTTATTCTAATGTGAGACAATTGAGAGTAAAAGAAGTAAAAATTGAAAATCTTCTCTTAAGATACACCAAAGGCATTTTTTATGAATTCTAACAATTTTATCTACATGTAAGAGAAGTTAATTGCTGTTGTATAATATGTCGTAGGTATGAGTTACTGTGCTTCGCTCTACATAAGTTTTTATGGAGCGGATAATTAGATAAGAAACTTTTGACTTCGGAAGATCATCCAATACAGGAGTCACACACTCACACCATCCCCACACCATCCCCACCCCACCCGAAAAAGTGACATATAGTTGATCATATACATCTAAAACCGGAAAAGGTCTTACGTATATTATCAGATTAAGATCTGGGGACCGTAACAGAAAGTATGCAAGTAAGATTTCAAATTACCTAAAGCAGTGCCATAAGTCTAAAATATATGAATGTTTTCTTTATCAAATACATAAGATATCAATTATTAATTTTTAAAGATAAAATTTTACATTTAAACTTTTAAATTTTTATATCTTTATATTAAGCTCTTCTTCTAAAGAAGAGCAATACAGTCTTAAATGCCCACAAGTCTAAGCCCTCCTAAGGTAGTTCGATCCTCAGGTTTGTAAAATTAGCAGTTAAGTAATCAAAAATACTCATAAAAGTATACTTGAATCCACAAAGTTATGTAAATTTGTCTACAGTATTTCTTTAAAGTTAAAGAATAAAGTTAATCATATTATATAGGGAAAATAGTCATATCTCCAATATTTTTGCAAAAAAGCAAATTGGAATATCAGCAATGCATTTTCTTATTGCAAATTAATCAACAAATACATTTTAAGTTAGAAAACGAGATGTACCCAGGCATTCAGAGAAATTATCATGATTTTTATACTTATTTGGTATTTTTTGTCTTCTGTTTCCGTAATGTATTCTATAATACATTGTGTAAAAGGCTTTTGCTATCATTGCAAGACACCAAAAATAACTTTTTATTTTATATAATGCTAATAGCCAATGGTATCTAAGGCTGGATTCAAGAAAATCTTATTTTTCAAAAACTGTATTATCCTTTTTTTCCTTTTATAGGGTAAAAATGTCAACTTTTATAAAACCTTTTCTAAGACTTCCAAAAACCTTGAATCTTATAAAGATGAATAGAATCAAAATTGTTGCATGAAAAAAAATGATTTTCAAGCTTCATTTTGATGTATTTCAAATTAAATATTAATTTTTGGAGTTATCGTTCCTGGCTGAGGGTCGGATATCCTTAAGAGGAGTTGCTCGTACAATCCGTTCATCTTTATAATCAATATATGGCCAAAATTGTACGCTTAAAGGGGCCCGATTTCCCAGAAAAAAAATTAATCAGAATTTGTTGGTAACATGCAAATCTGTATATAGTGTACTTATTACCTACAAAGTTTCATAAAATTCTATGTAGTGCTTTAAGAAGAGTTGTGCTCATTAAAAAATGAAAATAAAAGATATATAAATAAAGAGGACTGACGGACTAACTGACGGGTCAAAAACATAACACTTGTAATAAAAATAATCTATAGTTTCTCTCTTCATTTAAAACTGTTTCTAAACGATATCCTAAATATCCCTTTATTCTTAATAATATAATTTTAAGTCCGAAATATAGGTAAAGTCACATGTCAAGGTCAATGCATTTTATTCTATAATCCATCATTCTTAAAGAGACATAACATGTATATGTGTTAAATGTTATTGATGTATCTGGTCCTTTTTATTCTAGTATAATTTTTGATCTGTAACAAAATAACAGTTTTACAAATAAGAATGAAATAAACTATAAAATCCCGAGTTCGAATCCTGAGGAAGAATTTGTCTGTATCTAATGAAAACGATTTTTACAAATTGCACTTTTATCTAAAAAATGGACCCTTTTTTGTTTATTTGACTTCTTTCTTTTATGCATCATGCTATCTTTCAACAAATCTTGATAACAACATATTATCTCGTACGTACGACATATTATCTTGAATGTATAATGAAATGTTGGATGTATGAGTATCTCGTACATACGACTAAGTATCTCGTATGTATGACGTATTATCTCGTACGTTTGAGTGAGTATCTTGTACGTATGTTTGACTTAGTATCACGTACCGACACATATTATTTCGTACGTACGACAAAAAAAATATTTTCAATTGACAGCAATACACTTCCGTAGCTAAAGGCTTGTCTAAGAAAAATGATTTTATTTCATCATAAGTTTAGAGCTAGGAAAGAGATACACAATACATTTAGCCTCCATCGACAATGACGGTGATGTAGTGCGGTGTGTCCGGGCTCGTTATATCGAGGCTTTAGGCTTTGGACGGCTTTTAATCGATTTAGAAACAAGGAAACTCTTGGCAATTGATGGAATGGTAAGTTTTCCAGTATATTTGCAATCATCGGCATAGAAATACAATACACCCCCTTTATTAAATTAAGATTGTTTCAATGGTTCCAATCAATCATTCGAAGTCTTATTGCTGTTTGATTTAATTATTTATCTATTGCTAGAATATGTTTCTTTGACTTTTCAAATTATGGCATGTTACATGAATAACAAGGTTTAAAGCGATGTCTTAGAGATTTTTTTTTATTTATTTAAAAAAAATCAGAAATGTGTCATGGAAATTGAAGCAGACCCAGGATATTTCAAGGAAGGCGATACGTTTGGAGTGCCAGTAACTGTGAAAGACTACAGCAAAACGATCATGTCAACGCAAAGCAAAAAATTTCTGCCGCACATTAACGTCATTGGAAGAGTGGTAACTTTAGTACGTATAACGATTAAATAGCGACCAATGAAACTTTAGTATACGATAAAAAAAGAAAAACGTTCACATATGGCCTTATTGGCCCTGTGAATTTCTGAAAAACTGAAACTGCTCAGTTTTAGTTTTAAAAAATACATAAAATATCACTTAGATGTGTGGTGATTGCGTATTTAACAAGAAGAACAAGAAGAATTTTCTGGCAGGTCAATGTATGATCACGTTAGGAAATGTGTCAATTTCCTTATATTCTGAACAAGTCTACAAAATCGGCCAATTTTTAAAGCTGTTTTTCGATATCTAATATAATGCGCAACTTTTTTTTAATTAAATATAAATGTACCAACATAATGCTATATCTATAGTATTCCTTATTAAGGCTAAATATGTTATTAATTGATAGATGTTTTTTAAAATAACTGGGAGGACAGACCCACCTGAGTTTATTCCACCTACTCCTATGAACAACATGCAGTATACAATTTACGTTGGTGGGGATTTTAACGTAAAGGTGTATGCAAAAGCCTCGATTGGCAGGTTTGTACGTTTCAAAGCTATCAAAATCATTGCTTTTTGGAGGGACCTTGCACATCCGGGCTTCGTATACTATCACTGTACAATAACTATGAGTAAAAGATCTTTAAAGTCGTTCACGGATATACGGTGACGTCTCAGATGAGGGAAATATTATAGTTTGCAGTTAAGAGTAAAGTTTTACGTTACGTCACGATCTTGTTCGTAAGATGCATCCAGCGTAAAAAATTCACGTGATTGGTCAACTCAAATTATCAACATTGACACGGAAATAGTATGTTGCACGAACAATCAATCAGGGATAAGAAGTAAGTTCCAGTCGTAAAGCTTGCGGTCAGGAGGCGTGTACAATTTACCTTGAGCGCAGCTGTCAACAAGATCGTGACGTAACGTGAAAATTTACACTTAGCTGCAAACTATAATAATCTTGAAAGAGATGTAAATCATCTGTCAATCAATGACTTTGTTATTGCTGTAGTTTTGAAATATGGCATTGACCATTAAAACTTATACCTTTCAACTTGTCTAATATACAGATATAGACATATCTCGTGCAATGTTAAAGGCAACGCATGAACTATTGTGATTATATAAATAGTTGAAGTTTACTTGCCCGAACACTTCTGAAAACAATCATCTGGTGAAACGTGCTGTACACGTGTTCAGGGGTGAGATGTCGGAGAAATTGTGAGACTGTCCATTTTGTTCATTGACAGGAGATGGGTTAATCAATTACAGAGGAGGAAAGAAATTGGAAACAAAAGTATTAGTTTGCTTGGTTGGATACGGGCCCTTCGAGAATTTTACACTCATATTGAGACACCGGAACCTATACTTGGCACTCATAGCCTTGCTGAACCGAGGTTTCGTTCTCGTGCCAGCACATACGGGGACCTCAATTTATAGGACTCAATGTTTCCATGTCCTGAAGTGGGATTAACTCGATCGCTACTCTTTAACGAAATAACTTTTTTTCTCTTCGGGGTTTTGTACTAATTGATAGACATACGTGTAAGATCCCTGTTTTCAGTCGTATAATATTCAAAAAATTATTTTAAAACCCGGATGTCAGATACATGGGATTAAAAAATTATAAAGCATATCAATTTGTTCTTATTTTACCTTATAAAGATTGTGACCTACATTTTACGCAAATGACTGAAATGTTTAATAGTAAAATAACTACAAGGTACATGTACCAACTTACTCAAAATTGAAATTAAGATGTTTATTGGAAAACTTTTTTTGGCAAAGCAACCTGGTTTCTGGTAGTCTTTCGTGACTTCTTTAAATTTCTAGGTAAGAAAAAGACATTAAAGTGATTGGAAGGAATTCTACTTCTGTATATACAAAACAAAAATTTAAGCCTAAGAATTTAATTCGCAGAAAAGTGGCAAGATTTGATATTCTAAGAGTAGATGGGAAACTAGCTCACCATAATGGAATCCAAAACACAACCCACATCAGTCCTGCTGCAGCCTTCATATCAATAAGATGGTCTCTACAAAAGAAAGATATTGGACATCATATTATATGTGTAAATGCTGAGGATAATCAAGGGTACATGTAATTATTGCATTAAAGAAAAACTTAAGGAATTATAACCAAAATCAAATGCTCGCAGTTTTGAAACTAAAACGATTTTTTAAAATGTATTCTGTTTATTGGTAATATAGACTGAAATGCTGTAGGGAAAAAAAAGTAGAATTGAAATATGATGCTTATAACTAATAACGTCTAAACATTATTAATTGATAACATACTGAAGCTTTAAATCTGTAAAAAGTAGAAGAAATGGTAAGAGATATAGTATTTTGTTTAATACTATTTTTTTCATTTCCTTTTCAACAGGAGAAGCACAGTAGATATGCAATGCTTTCGGATAGAGATAAAAGGTTCTTACATATAGACTTTAAAAATACTTATTTTTGTACCATTTTAGGGGAAAATTTGGTTATCTAACGATCCAAGATAACTTGTACATTTGTGCCATTTAATGTTTCCCTCTCATTTAATTTTCTATCACACTTTTGTATCAGTAATGGCTGATTTCTAATCATACGATATGTGTTATATACCAGCAAACTCAGATTCATATTTCCCCTGTGAATTATTTTGCTTCATTAAGTACGTTTACCTTTGTTTTACAATAAAAACTTTTGATAGATCAATTTCATGAATGTTAAAGGTGCATGGCCACAGATTTGAAGTTAATATTTTCTATATAACATCAAGAATTGCATATTTTTATATAGCATTTCACACAAAAATATATCAATTTTTTTTTTCATCTTATTTATTAAAAGTTCAAATTTTTAAATAGGTTTGATTGTCAAATCCTTGCTCTCTCACAATTTTTACCTTTATTCTTAATACTTAGGAAAAGTGGCAATTAATGAAAACAATTAAAAATTTAATCCAGAAAAATAATTATATTCAGAGTCGAAATGTTAGAAAGCAAACTCCTTCATAATCATCGTCATTCCCTGCTAAGTGCCGTGTGCAGAGTTAAGCAAATTTATCGCACCCGTGGAATGTACACAGTTTTTGTACACAGGGCACAAGTTCTGTTATTGGTGATGTTTACGATTCCCTAGGAGCGTTTAATTGTTAAAGTCTGCTCACCACAACTGCACGTACTGATTATATACAGTGTGTATGGTTTACTTTCGTAGGAGGCTGCTTACCGAAAATGAAAGTATAAATTTATCGTTAAACTTACGACACTTACTAAGCGAATAGAATCTGGATATTGTTTAAGGATATCATCTTAAACCTATTAATGTCTTTCTATAGGAGAGAGTAAGAAATCTTGTGCAGCCGTCGGAATTTATTTGCAAAGTTTATTGAATTACAAGATTTTGACGTTTCTTTTTAGAAAACATATTCATACCAGGATCTAAGCCAGCATTGATTGTAAGTAGTAGTAGTAGTAGAGAGAGAGAGAGAGAGAGAGAGAGAGAGAGAGAGAGAGAGAGAGAGAGAGAGAGAGAGAGAGAGAGAGAGAGAGAGAGAGAGAGAGAGAGTTAAACAAAGAAAGTGAGAGATAGAGAGACTTAGGGCTAAATATGAAAGGGGCAGAATTTGACAGAATGTATTATTTTAGAAAGATATTAAAGAATCCTTTGACGAATTAATAAAATGGCACCATGTAAACCACCTAACCTACTGTTTTAACTACATCGGAGGTGATTAGACATGTTAAAGATTTGAAAATTATACATGGATAATATGTTGTGTTCAAATAGATAAAAACTCCGTGGGAATCCGCGTTAGAATAGGTCCTCAGTACCCCCTTGCTTGTCGTAAAAGGCGACTAAATGGGGCGGTCCTTCGGATGAGACCGTATAAACCGAGGCCCCGTGTCACAGCAGGTGTGGCACGATAAAGATCCCTCCCTGCTCAAAAGCCGTAAGTGTCGAGCATAGGCCTAAATTTGCAGCCCTTCACCGGCAATGGTGACGTCTCCATATCAGTGAAATATTCTCAAGAGGGACGTTACACAGTATACAATCAATCAATCAATCAAATAGACAAAGCGTGAAATAATAGGGTCATCATTTGTTAAGCTCATTATTATAACTGTATTTTAGAAGAACTTCGGGTTTTAATTGTACATGTATTTTTGGAAATCCAATTTAAACGCATGGTTCACTCTATAAAGGTAAAATCTTTCAAAATAACATTTCAGAGATTTATAATTCAACATTGCAGTCCACCCAAAATGAGCAAGAACTACGCTATATATACTGAATTATTAAACGTACTAAAATTCTTACGAACAAAGATACATTTTGGGTCCAGGAAAAGGTCTACCAATTCCGTATCTATATTTACTCTACGGTAAGGGGAAACTTTAATACGCACTGTGCTACAACAGACTCTAAATAAGATGTAATCAAGACATGGATTCTCAAAAACAATTTTAAAAAAGACATTTAGAAAATGTAAAAATCACAAAACTTTTCTGAAGTCAATAACCTCAAAAAGTACACCTTTTCTACATTTCAAAATATCATTTCTAATAATTCATTAAAAGCAAGGATTTTTGATATCATGACTTAACCAACTGCTTTTAGTAAAAATTGAAGTTCGTTATTTTCATTGTGATCGGTAATCATTGCAATGATTTTGTAAAAAAAAAATGACAAAATTCTTAATTCAAGTACATGTACTCTGACGTTGATATTTAAAGGATGCTAGAGTTTTGCATTTACAACATTTATAATTCTTTGGAGATAAAGTCTTTTGAAAACTGTTGGCAATTCCATGGACAATAAACCGAGTCAAGCTCCTGATAGATCTGTTGATGTTATCAGGTTTCCAACAAATTTTTTTTTCAAGTCAAATGGTTTGGGTTAGGGTTAGTGTGAATTCTATTGTCATGATTTTTTGACGAAGCTTTTCATACTTGTTGCAATTGTTAGATAATTCTTTATACTAAATTTGTCTACAGAATGTTTCGTTTACATTTTCAAAACATAAGGCCCACAGCGGGTGTTATCGGTCAACAGGGGAATAACTCTTACAATGCATCTGATCCAAACTCTATGTCAGTGTTTTATGCCCTGCTCATAGTTTTGTATCAAATTGTTGGTAGATTTCTTGTTAGACCGATACATTTATGTTATTGTCACCTTCTTCATCTCATAATGAAACATTCTTTTAAGTCTTTTAAGTCTGACTTCTCTAAGGAACTCAAATTATATAAAATCAAAATGATTCAAAAGCATTTATATCAAAAATAAGAATGTGAACATATATTTGAGTTATTTTTGAAAGTTTAAGTCCTTATAGCTGACTACTGTAAGAATTTTTTTCAGGCAAATCCAACCTTTGTGTCCTTTCCCGAGCCTACTTACCTGACATGCGAGATGAATACGTACTGCATTTTTCCAGTTTTCGTCACTACAGCAGATGCTAAGTATGATGCAAAGTGAAAGCCATGAAACAATTTTTAATCAATTCTATTGAATAAAAATTAATAGTCAGAAATTAAACTGGCATAAAATGTACGAGATCTTGAATTCAAAGGTTCCTTATTTTACGTTCAGACATGCTACGAACCTACTCAATGAGTTTGTTAAAGCGTTTTATGAAGGTACGTTTATTGATTAAGTGCTTATGCAAAATTATTCTTATGCTAAAATTCAGAAATAATTATTAAGATTCGACAATTTTAAGGGTTCCTATAGTAAAAAAGCAAAGGTGATTATTAAAGGAAATCCATACATATTTACATGCAAGCTTAGAATAGATATGGTTTTAGCTTGCCCTAAAAAAGTAATGAAAAAGTTTTGAAACTGGCTTAAATGTAAGTTAAATAAATGACTCTGATAAATCAGGAAAGAATATGGCAAGAAGGATTACCATTCTGCATATATGACGTCATTAATGTGAAGCATTTCTCTATTTTCAACAGAAAAAGCCTCAAAATGGCACATTTCATGGGTGATTTTCCTTTAGAAACGAGTGTCCACAGCCGCGCCCACGTAATTTTTTTTTATATTTTGTGCAAAATTCAATAACAAATCACATACATGTATCTCAAGATCTTTGTGGGAGATGCCTGTGGACAATGTTATCTGAAAGAAAATTCCATTGAAAATTGGTGTCTTCAGCAACTTCTTAAGAAAATACGGGAAAATGCACATGTTTATGACGTCATAATTAGCATTTAAAAACACATGTGAGAAAAATGATTTGTACGATTTTTTTTTCATTGAACTTCAATTATTTAAAAAGCATGTGTTTTCATCTTTTACACCAGTTTAATTTTTTTAGAAAATCACAGGGCAAAATTTGTATGGAAACCATACCTTCTTTTTACTCATTTTCGTTTTTTCCCTATATATTTCTCTTTTGTTTTCTCTATTATTAATCAGATGTCGCCGATCTCTGAAAATATTGTCACATTCATATGGGTAAATTAAAAAAATAGAATTCAGGTTTTTGCACACTGTTTTAAAAGTTTCTTTACATCGCCATGCACGCAGACAAAAACGGAAAACATCACAATAAATGTTGAAATTTTTCCTGCTTTCTACTTAATTTGAGTCAATTCCGTCTAGATCGTTTGCTGTTTTTACAACTCACAAGACAGTATACTGCTCTTACGAAGTAAATATCAACAGTAATAATCCAACATCTTTGCAATCTGTTTTACTGTGAATTTAAACCTTTATTTTCATACCGTTTAAAAATACTTTTCATCATGAATTTACACTAATTTGTAAACCTTGTGTTTTTAGACACACGTATATGCTCCAATGTATATCGGATAATACAAATATTTATATTTTACACTGTATGTAAGAAAAAAAACATTGCTTTTTTTCAAACAGTTCATAGAACATAAAATTTCAAGTGTTAATCAACTATTTCAATAAACAGAGGAATTACGAGTATCATGAGTGCACGGGAAAGCGAGGAGAATGTCACCATTCAATACATTGGAGAGCCTATCAACGGAACGATTAACATTAAAGGGGCACAAGTAGAATTTCTTGCTTTACATGCTGGTCTTAGGAAAATTTGTTTGAAAGCATCTGACAGGTATGGAACCCGTTCATATAACTCTCTTTATTAATATCAGTAAAGTAAAAATTAAAGTTGGATTTGCAAATTTAAGTAAGAGGTGTTATATGTGTTATTTCATCATTCCTAACTGTAAAGGTATCGACAAAAGAAAATCTGTCTGAAAATATTGATCACGAAACGATGTGATCAACGAATAGAAACCAATGAGTAGAAACAAAATGCCGGTATCAATTTTATCCGAAAAGTAACATCAACTTCTCCATGTAAATGATATATAATTTATGTAAAATTAGTATCATTAGTATAATTATTCTTTTTTGTTTATCAATATTCCGAAAGATAAATATGAGCTATTCGTTTTTATCTTACTTATCTCACTTTCCTTTTTTTCAGCAATACCTTCACACAGATGTGCCAATTTGTTACTGTTAAACGACATGGTAATCATTAACCACCATTTTGTGAATTTTGTGCATAGTTGTGGATGACATTACATATGTACATAATGATTTCTTCCCACATTGAATTACGCAAAGAATGTTTTATGAGTAAAACGTTTCTTTTTTTCAAAAAATACATTTAGATCCATGTGCATCAAACCCTTGTTTACATGGAGGTCGCTGTTTGTCTTTCGATTGCAATGTCAAATTTGTCTGCTCTTGCAGTCATCTTTTTACCGGAAGATTTTGTGAAAAACGTAAGGACAGTTTAAATAGATGTTATATTAATCATGCTGCTAAAAATATTTTTTTTTAGAAATAAATACATTCCATCACATGTAGTCTTTTTATTATGATTTGTTAGCTTAATTTTGAATGAAAACGGTTGCTATGTGCTGTACATCTATCTTTATTCTCTTTTTTAAGGAATAAAGGCTTGTGATTCCAACCCATGCTCATCTAATGCCATCTGTATCGATAATTCCTTTCAACAACCATATTTCATATGCCTGACTCAAAATGGTAAGATTGGGGATGAGGAGTCACTGTGATAAAACATCTACTAGATAATCATGAGAGATTTATGTTCTTCATTATTTAAAAAGATCGTTTCAAGTTTGATTTGAAAACGTAAATTCATTTACTTTTGATATAATTTGACATAGAATATGCAAATTATAAATTGCTCCATTAATTATAAATGAAAGAAAAAGAAAAAATAGACGATTCCAAAGATAAGTTACTAGTATATTTTAAAAAAGTCGGAATTATGTTGTTCAATTTTTGGTTCATATGTGCTGATGTTTCAAAAATTAAAGTTAAAAATTCCCTTTATTTTATTTTCCTCCTCATTTATCGTCAGACCAACCGAGCAGTACAACAGATTCTCTCATTGGAAGAATTGTTGGGTAATTTGGATGAAGATAGGAAGAAGACTTAACATGTGCTTATAACTTTATTATAATCTTTATCTTTGCTTTGTTTATGACTTTTACATAAGCGATTATAAAAGCTTGTTTTTGTTTCTAATAAACATGCTAATGCAAAATAATGTTCTAATGACTAATAACATTTTCAATTGAAAGTTTATAAATATCTTGAAAGGTCTCTTAGAAGGAAAGAGCATAGAATTGATTTCATCCCTTAACAATGGCAAATGAAAACAGACATTGATTAATAATTGTGTTTCGTTGTAGCCATTTTTTAGTGATATTCAGCGGCATATTTCCTCAATAAAAAATGTGGCGATAAGAAATGGAGTTGGAAAGAAAAATGAACGTGTACTGCCAAATTTGTCTTATATCTCATTTTGTTGTTGTTTTTTTTTCTTTCTTTTAATAAAATTTAGCGCCCCGAAAAATAAGAATGCGTCATTTTGTTTTAAAAGTCAGATTTCAAACTGGTGCCTATAAACATAAGTAATGTTATATTAATATTGATATGCAACAAAATTTCAGGAAGGCTAGGTACACTTATAGTTAACAGTACATTTTTTTTTTAATATTCATTCCTGATATTCGTACAAGTAAAGTTCTTTTCGAAGGATTTAATTATTAAGTACCGAATTCAAATTACAATTATTTGATACTGCGTCAACTTCTTACAACAGACACCAAAATGTTAATTTTGAATAGGGCTCATTTGTGTAATTACTTAATGTTTCTATGTAAATGTACCCTAGGTAGTTATTTTGGTTTTAACCTATGTACAAAGTTTCATTAATTTATGAAAATATAATTTTTTTGTACAAAACTACGTTTATCTCCGGAATTTCTGGACAAAACTTTGGTTACAGAAAGTATGAATTTGTTCAATCCACTATAAGTTAGAAATAGGGAAATGTGGTGTATGAATGTGCATGGTGCATTTCCTGAGACAAGCTGTTATTTAAGAATTCCTAAAATTTATTATTTCTAATTATCTGCTGTAGAGGTAGGAAAATAATGTTCCAATCGCTATTAAATTTTCATGTCGTAACTTTGCATATACGGGAAAGTTTGATTGACCATTTGATGTCTTGTATTGATTAGTTAAACATTGATGCATAAGGAAATTGCACCAGATGCTCCAAAGAATAGATGAAATAAGATTAGTTTTTTTAAATGAGTAAAGTCTAGCAGACTCTGCAAAAAATGAATAAATGCAAGGACCTTCAATTTATTACTGAATTAAAATTATCAAATGCACAGGTTCTAAATCGTATCGAAGAAGCTACTGTAAATCACTATTTATTTGCGAGAACTTTATTTTCGCGTAAATACGCGAGACAATATGCTCGCGAAAATTTCATTCTCGCGTTTAATAGTATTCCTTAAGATTATATAGAGCAATGACCATAATTCGTGAAAATTTTGTCTCGCTTAGAAAGAGTCAATGACTATCTCGCGAAAATAAGGTTTCGTGAAAATTAAGTGATCTACAGTATATGCTGACATAATATTATGATGCATCAATAATGACTCCAGTAACATATTATACATTCGAGAGGTAAAGATAAAGGACAGGGCATATTTTATGTCCTATCCCAGGGGTCATGATTTAAACAACTTCAATCTACACTACCTGATAATGCTTCCATATAAATATGACCAATCATGGCTTTGCTGTTCTTGAGAGGAAAAGTTTTTAAGATTTTCCCATATATTTGGATGTAAAAATTTGATCGTCTCTTGTGGTCCCGCCCTACCTCCGGTGGTCATGATTTGAACAAACTTCATTCTACCTTATCTGAGGATGTTTCCCACATAAGTTTCAACTTTCCTGGCAAAGTGGTTCTTAAGAAGACGATTTTTTAAAAACCCTCTATACTTGTATTTCTATATAAGACGTTGATCATCCATTATGGCCCTGTCCTACCCCTAGGGGTTATGATTTGAACAAAATTTGGCTGAGTTTTTGGAAATATGTAAGACATAAACAACAATGTTCTCTCTAGGAAATAAATGTGGTTGGTCACGTCAGTAGGTTTATCTAAAGAAATATTCGCAAATGTCATTAAATCAAGATATACATATCACTATTATGGTATACTTTATTGATATTGTTGAAAGTGCAAAACAAGAAGGGTTTTTTTTCATCATACACATCTAGACCGTTCACGCAGCTCAGTCGGTAAAGCACTTAATTCGCTACGTGGTTGGTAGGTCGTGATTTCGAATCTCGACCGCGACTGACCTTAGTCGATAAAAATTGGTAGCAACTGTTCCTTCGCCATGCGCTCGGCACTTTGAAGTGAAAGTTGCGGGTCCTTCGGATGAGACCTTAAAAACCGAAGCCCCGTGTTTTTCTCCATATCCGCCAATTGTTGCACCATTCTTTCAATTTTTACCTCCTTCAGCTTCAATTTCCTTTTCTAAAGCTTTAGTTTCTTCTCTTACTTTGTCCGTTTCAGCCTCGTCATTTTTGGATTTGCTCTTTAGCTGCAAAAGCCTGGATTGTGTTTCCTGTATTTTTTTTTTATTTTCAATTACTACATGTAACAATGAAGAGTATCTTCCTTCTATCTTTTTTTCTAATTCTGCTCTCTTCCTTTCTCGTTCAACCCTTTCTTCCTGGAATTTTTTCTCCTCTTTTCTTTGCAAAATCAACTCTGTTTCGCGATACATTTCATTTGTGTAGTACTCCCCCTTATTTTTCATAACGTTTTATAAAATCATATCCAAAAGTTCAACTACTTGATGGTCCTTTTCCTCTCCTTTAAGTCTGTTGTTGAATCCAATTACTCTTCGGTCACATTTATAAATCAGATTTTGGAGGTCTTCTGGGACGTTCTCTCCATGTTCTTCTATTGTCCTCCCTTCAGCATTCAAATAATCTTTTCTTGTAAAAAGGATTATGAAATATTTATAAACACCTTCTCCAAAATGCTTGACAAAATGGTTTACTGTGTTTTTTTCTTCCTCTGTAAAGCGTGTAAGCTGGAGGACCAAAATAAAGGCATGGGGTCCAGGAAATGAAATTGTAATACATTTCACAAGTTCGTTATGAATTTGAGCATTAGTTTGCTTTGTGTCAAATACGCCAGGCGTATCAACAATCAAGATTTTAACCCCAAATCTCTCTGTTCGATATTTTGCACATTTACTTGTAACCGATTTTGCACATAAGCCTGATTCAAAAGATTCCGATCCAAGGATTGTGTTTCCTGTAGCACTTTTTCCACTCCCAGTTTTTCCTATCAAAACTATCCTAATTTCAGTATCAAGAAAGTCCGTAGATTGATCTATTTTTGTCCCTACAAAGAGATTCGAAAAATGTACAGATATCCGTAGAGTATACCAATTAAAATTCAACTCATTAAAATTCAAGTCAAAATAGTTTTTTTTTTCTTATTTTCTGTGAAATTCGCGGTCATTAAAGGTCGCCTTTAGTGCACAAGGAACAAAGGTTAAAATGCTATAAACTATTAAATATAAGTGTTCAGATTAAATTAATTATTTTCTTTAAAGCCTAGTTAGAACTAACTATATGTATCACAGATAGAGCAGTTATCATTATATAAATATTGCATGTAGTTGAGTGTAACCTTGAAAATTTTCAACCCAAGAAAACCATTGTCAACCGAGGGGCAGCCGAGTTTGATAATGGTTTTCGAGGGGTGAAAATTTTCAATGTTACGCTCATCATGCTCATTTACATGAAATATTATTATATTATTCTGAATGTTTTTTACAAATACATTAATGTATAACAGTGAACCGTGAGCGCATAAATTCTGCGCATTCGCTATTTTTTGGAATATCACCCGTCATTAAGCAATGTTGACTGTTGCTACACAGGAGGGCATGGCTTCATTATTCAGCGGGTAATAGTGTTTTAAAAAAATGTTTTTCGAGGAATCAGATTCAAGTAATTTACATGAAAGTATTATATCATATTATAATACTCTAAGCATTGCTTATTACATAGACAGTAGACAGTAGACTGTAGGAAAAATAAGCGAAAACCGGAAGAAATATGACAGAACAAGTGACTCGATCATCTGAACGGAACGACGTCCAGTCATTCAATTATGGTTAAATGTTGTTGAAACAACGTCAGTCACAAAATTGTTATTCAAAAAACTTGAAATTATTGAAATATATATTTAGAGTTTATTGATTTATAGTTAGTGTATACGATTCTAAGGGTGTGTAATATTATATGTCACTACAAGAAGTTGAAAACAATAGGATACCCTTATTCCTTGTTATAAATGTAGCATTGTCCCACTGGGTTGCAAGTACAACCTGTGTATAAGAGGTATTCATTTTGAGGATGCTCGTAAACTAAAGTGTATTGTTTTGAATTTTGGAATTTAATTCTATTATAGTCTAAACATAGATATTATTACACACACTAGGCAGTGTGGCATAATACAAAAAATTAGCGTGTGCCCAATTCAAAATCAATATCTGGAATTGATACACCAGACTGGACCGTGCAGCTTGCATATACAACGTATTTACACATGCAATGTTCATAATGTACTGTTATGTGTAACACAGTCAGAGTTTAGTGTACATGTATGTTTTCTTTGAGAACATATCAAAACTGAGTATAACGAATGAATGGTATTTGTTAGTTTTAAGAATATGGAAATGACTAAAAGTATTCAAACTCAAAGACCACTAAATAATACAAAATAGCAAAAAATGAGAGAAAACACTGGCATCTAAATCATCAGAGGTGGAATCAGGTGCCATGGACGAGTGGTCTGCATCTACCGACACGTAACACCCGCCGTGTGCTCCTTGTCACGGTCGGGAAATCATAGGAAAATCCGTCGACAATACATTGTGAAAATAATCGACTAATAATCAGTATGAAATTGATTGACATCAATTGACAAACCTGTACATAAAGTGACGAACATGACTCCGGGGTTCAAATTCATAATACCAACTCAAAGTGAACAGGAAAAATGTGGTTGTGGAAGAAATAAACATTTTCTTTAAATGCAAGGATGATCAGAAACTTTGATTACATGGAAAAATAAAATGTAGCCCCAAGTGAATAATAAAACTAAATACTCGAGTAAACATTAGCATGCATGAGATTTTAGAACCACCTGTCAAGAAACACTTAGAAAGAAAATGCACAAGTTATTACAACACCATTAAAGATGAAAAAAATTAACATTGAATTATACAAAATGATTCCTAGATTCTAATTTCATTTATAATTAGGACGAATGGGACATAATTAATGTGATTGACAGACCGGATTTCATATTCATATAAAGCAGAATTTTTCGGGGTAGGAAGGGTAGGACATAAAACAATTCTGTATTGAAATTAAATAAATAAAGGATCTCCCATGTCTTGTAGTTGGATATGATTTTTGTCCCCAGCCTGAAAAGTGGAATAAATTAATTTGGGTCTGTCCGTCCTTCCGTCTGTCTGTCCGTCCGTCTGTCTTTCTGTCTGTATGTAACGCTTTCGTTTCCACACGATATCACGAGAACCATTTTAATTTTCGCAATGGAATTTTGCACAGCAACTCCCTATGGACTAAAAAAGATCCCTGTTGATATTGAGGTCAAAAGATCAAAGGTCAAGGTCATAAATTCGACAATTCTGTCTGTTATAATACTTTCGTTTCCGCGCGATATCTGGAGAACCCTTTGAGCTTTTGCAATGAAATTTTATATAACATCTCCCTGTGGCCTAAGGAAGTCCCTATTCATTTTGGGGTCAAAAGGTTAAAGTTCAAGGTCGTAAATTTAAACATTATGTCTTTGTGTAACACTATCGTTTCCGGGTGATGTTTCAAGAAGATTTTGAGCTTTTGCAATGTAATTTTATACCAATCTACCTTCGACATCTTTCATCCTTCTCAAAGTGTCCCGCCCCGTTTGTTTTATTGTAATTTATTTTATTACATGTCGCTATTTTTAGCACAGGGACAGGAGGAGAGTCATAACGTGTAAAACAGGTTCTCGGCGGACTTCATATGTTTATTACATTTATTAGAACAGTTTAATAAAGGCTAAATTAGACACAATGCATTGCGTTAAATTTTGACAATATCGAACGTGAATCATATACATGTATGTAGCTTCATGCATGTTTGCATATAATTTTTGTAAGTTGAGAGCGGTTTCGTGGTCTAGTGGTATGTCTCTCGCTTCTCAAGTGAGAGGTCCCCGGTTCGAATCTTGGACGTTCCATTTTCTTTTTTTCTCGAAATACTTTTTTTTTACTAAATGATAGTATTCAGCACGTGAAATAAAAAAATAATGAGGTCTGGCTTGTACAAACTCATAAAATCTTACCTTGTGATAGATATTACATACAAAAAGAATCGTCTATAGACATAATAAAGAATAAGCAATCAAACCTTTATATCCATGTTAGCATATTTTATTTACTTCAGTATACATGTATATATTTAATAATTTTACAAATTCAGTCAGGGGGATCCGACCCCCCCCTACCTCTCCCGAACTGTGCATGGTTTACTTTTTCCCTCAGCGGGGGACACAAATTCTCTAAATTAGCTTGTTATAATAGGCTTTTTAAAGCCCACGTTTTGGGGAAGAATATGCAGCTAAAACAATCCGTCATTTCATTAAACTTCAATATGTTAATAAAGGAATTGATGCGGTTATTATAATTAATATTCTTAATCACAAAAAAGTCCTCCCTTGTATTCCACCATATTTCGAATTAAATACTACACCATGTATTTTCTACAATTATGCATCGACCATTGCTTCCAAACTTTTCAATTAGAAAAACACTTTACATAACTTGGATACAGAGTATCTGAAACATAAGCCTCCATCACGTTCTTTTTACCCTATAACTATAGTCCCGCTGGATTTACTGGTACCGTAAATATAGTTAATAATGAGGACCTTAGATCACTTATTTTGAAAAGTCCTAAATACAGGGAACCCCGGTGCTTCAACTGGCTTCGGAATTTCAAAAATATTATGGATTCTCTTGAAAGTTACGCCAGACGATGGACCAGATATGAAAATGAAGACGTTGACACCTTGTCAGAATGAATTAAATGTATCAGATCTGTGTTAAAGCCGCGTATTAAAGAATGAGGAGCAATGTGAAAAATATCTATCCTTCTGTGTTCAATAATCCAGAAGTGAAAAAAGAATTTGATACATTACACGATCTGTCCGTACTGGTCCCTGCCGACAAAGCAGGTAACAACGTTGTTTTTGTTTGTAATAAGCTCATTATATAAATTGTATTTTAGAAGAACTTGGGTACAGTCCACTAATTGTTTTCCCATAGGCGACAATGTTAACGTTTCTTCTCATAGCGATGTCCCTAATTTTCGTTCAGAAGTGAGTGACCCCTCAAATCAAAGCACATCAACTTGTCTTTCCTTGGTTAAAATCTCGAGGTGGCATGTCAGATTCGTTTTCCGGCAAAATGCGTCTGTCTGCGGGAACCTCTAAAAA
>PRKT01000173.1:19803-52289 GCA_003671525.1 Saccostrea glomerata | reverse complement strand
TTCAACTACCCTATGTATATTGGATTCCTACACACGTAAAACAAAATCTTTACAAATAAAGATACATTATAGGTTCCAGTAAATATTCAAACCAGCCTCTTTCGTCACTCCTCTCTAAGATATTGACATAGTAAAGGAAAAACGTCAGGTATACTGTGCAACAATATATTCGAAAAGTGGTAAGAATCAGATGTGGATACTCAAAGAACTTTGTTGACAATTTAAATCACAAGATTTCATCAAAATCAACAGCTTAAAAAAACTTACAACTTTTCAACTTTATACACAATTCCCCACGATTAATTAATTCGATATTATCGATAGCTGTTTTTTCAATAAAAATGTAAGTCGTAAATTTACTTATCTCGTCATTTGCCATTTGCAAAATTATTTTATTAAAACACATTCTGATTGCACACACAAGTACTCTAAAGTTGACTTCAAAGAGATGCTTGGGTTTCTGCTTGACAATATCTATGTGGTTTTTGTAGGCCAGATATTTCAACAATTTCTCTTGTTCCCATGGGTACAAATTGCGCTCTATTATTAGCAGACCTATTTTTGTATTCACATAAAGCAGAATTTGCACAGAATATTATTTGTGAAAAGAAGAAAACACTTGCTATGGCCTTCAACTCGACATTTAAATATATCGACGACGTATTATCGATTAACGATGATAATTTCCATTCCTACGTCGATACGATATATACTGTTGAGCTTGAGATAAAAGATACCACAGACTCTGACACTTCTGTTTCATACTTGGATATTTTACTTGAAAAAGACGTTAATGGTAATCTAACAACCAAGCTATATGATAAACGTGATGACTTTAACTTTTCTATTGTCATTTTCTTTACTTATGCAGCAATATACCTTCAACAGCTGTATACGGAGTATATATTTCTCAGTTGATTCGATACACAAAAGCATGCTCTATTCATGAAAAATTTCTAAACGAGGTAAATTATTGACAAGCAAGTTGACGAAACAAGAATATCAGCATTCTCGGTTAAGTCATCATTTCATAAGTTCAATGGTCGATACAATCGACCTTGTCATCAAATACAATTTATCATTGAGTCAAATGCTGACTGACGTTTTTCATACCAATTGTTAGTCCATTATTTATACACGGAATTGACAACGGACTTTTCCGTTATTTTCTGATAATGGCAAGGAGCTTACGGCGCTTGTGACCGGTCAGGAGGGGATGATCACTCCTCCATGGCTTCTGGTCCCACCTCTGATGTTTTGGAGACCCGTGTTTGCTCTGCTCATATTGTGAATTGTTTTATGAACTTTGAGATTGAATACTGATCATTATTTCCATATCCTTCATCCAACGAGTTGTGTGATCTTTATCCCCGAGCCTTGCATGTCTAGGGGATAAAAACACACAACGAGTTGGATAAAAATCATTGGAGATTGTGTTTATCCCATGTTTAATACTTCAGAACCCATGTTTTACACAGTATTTATATGGGACTTTGCTATATTTAACTTCATTACGCTGACGCAAAAACCATTCTGAGGTCTTACTGCACTTAAGCGTGGGAAGTGAAAACGATTCCACATGGGCTATATCCACAGGATATAGGGGTAAACAAAAGGATAATACAGATTTTAAAATACATCCAGGGATTGTCCTTATAACTTTAGAGCTTACTAGTATTGTAGGAGTGTTTGTGTCAATCAATGTTATCGTTCTTCAAATACTTTCCATCGACGAAGATATGCACGTTACCTCACTGAACAAACTGTCGTCGACCGTATTTTTCTAACCAAATAAAAATATGTTATAAAATTATAGCCTTTTGATGAGGTCAATCCCTCGATATATAGACCTTAGAGAAAACATATCGACCTCGCACTTCGTGCTCGGTCGATATGCTTTCTCTAAGGTCTATATATAGAGGGATTGTACCGAATCAAAAAGCTCTAATTGTTTTATTATTTTTGATCAGTTGATAATAAATGTCTTAAAATCCCCCTTTCTAATAATCAGTACCTTCTCATATAAGGCATTGCTATGTCATTTGCATTATGACGACACAGTATTGAATACCAGCTGCAGTGTCTGTTTTTAGAAACATCCAGTCTATAAAGACTATTGTGACCTCAGCACTATTGTTGCTTCACAGAAGAACGTTTCCAATTTTAGAAACAGCAGGTTTTTTATTTTTTTAAAATAAAAACATCAAGTCTGTAACACTTTTTATACTTGATCATGTGATCCAGTTTAGGCCAATCAGATAATTAAAACAATATAGAAAAATAATAATCATATGTATACATATTGTTTACAACGATAATTTGTGCCTCAGTTTCTATGTTTATATATATTTACTTGTGTGAGTTCACATGCAACTGTTCCCAAATCAAAGACTTTATACTCAGTTTCATCAGATTGCACTGTCATTAAAAAAATAATTAATATTATTGTTCTGAACATATCACTGTCAATTCTAATTCAATGAAACTGTTTTATCTAAAATTCAAGTTGCACGGAGTGAAGACTGCTACATAAAGTATTTATGTAAATGAAAAAGAGACAAATCAACGGAGAATTTCTCTCTCTCTCTCTCTCTCCTTAACCTCCAATATGTCATCTTCAAATATTTAACAAACCTTCTCTAAATCAATGGAGTCATAAAAATCAATTGATTCTGAATATCTCAAAATTAAAATCACAAAACAATTATGTTAATCTAGATGATACCTTAATACGAAGCGTATTATATTCAGTCTTTATTAAACATTCATACATTCTTACATTAGTAAGTCACTTACCTACTATTTGAGAGTGTTTCAAAGGGATATTCTGTGTAACATTTTTTTTCTTCATGTTCAGTTACTGTAGATTCTATGAAAAAGGAAAGAAGTGTGAATCAAATAACTTCATAAAAGTCTAATCTTTGATGAAAACTGTACTTTGCTTATGAAATAGCAATAAATGAATGCAAAAATACATACTTAGAAATAATTTATAGAAGATATCTATAATCTTTGATTTTCATATTGGCTTTATTCAACGAGTTGGAATAGAGTATATTCAAGAGACTTGCCAAGCGAATACACACCATTTCAACGAGTCGGATAACGTTAATAACAATTATCATGGTAGATGTTCTATTTATCTCATACGCTCTTCTTTAGTTTTTTTCTACTTCTTTCAACTTCCAACCCCTTTGAAACTATATGAATTATGTTGATTTCTATTCAAACTGATGGTACATGAATTGATGACTCGGCACTGTTGATGTTGACATGGCGAAAGGAAGAATATCGTGTAAAACATATTATGTATCATTATATCCATAATGCTTAGGTAATTTCGAATGTACAGAAGATTCAATGAATAGATAAGTTGGCTAAATAATTGCATGTATGGAAGTTATTTCAATAAAAAGGGTGCCTCACAAAATCCACGATAATTGGTCCTTACGAACAAAAAAGATACCATATTAGTTCCTTCGATCGTATGCGTTAAATGAAAGTGTAAAAAAATTTATTTTTAAAGTCCATGATTAAATCAATATTTTAAAATCATGAATCACGTGTTTCATGTGCATATAAAACAACTATATTTTACAATGCTTGTATAAATATAAACAGATTAAAACATGGTGAAATACTAGCATTATATTGTTACTGAAGTATTTCAATGCGTTTCAATTTAAATTTGATGAGGGCAAGTTTCTATAATTTTTGCCTGGAATGCAATATTGAACAAAATATGGATGAAAAGATATAAAGAAAAAGAAATATTGAACAGATACATGTATTCTGAAAAATATACAGATATGTGGTGTCAACGCAATCATAATTACTAGTAATCTTATCTTATTTTCAATTTTTAAAACAAAATCAATGAAGACTTGATTACACTCTACATCGTGATTATAATTCAAATTCCAACTAAAATTTCATTTTTATGAAGAAAGGACCTTTTGTTTTGATTGATGCTATTTCACGAAGGATTGTTTTCCTATGACCGAGTTTAGAAACGCCAATCTCTTTCAGACCTTCATTGTTTAATTCCAAGATATCAATCATTGTCAAAGCTTCACTTTGAAAGATATCCATGTATACTTCCAAGTCAATTTTCTGTAAGAAATCCTTGAGTGCCTCCATTTTTCTGGCCATGTTTCTTGTCCTAAAAAATATATACAATGAGTGATGAAAACCGTAGACATCGATTCGGGATGGATTTCTTTTTAGAATTAAGCAGGTCCCCGATCCCCCTAGTGGATTTTTACGAGAAACACTGACTTTCACAGCAGCCGGTTTTCTTGACATTTAAACCTGCATGGAGGTATAGAGGAAAGAAATTGATAATAAGGAACACCTCTCTGGTTGTCATAGGTACAGTGCCCCTAATGTTGCTAGGGGCATCAATATGTGAAGACCGGAGTTGAGAGTAGGGTGGTTGTCATTTCTTAAAGGACAACTGATTTACTCTTTCAAATAAACTGTTAGTCGATTAAATTAAATATTGATAAATTAAATATTTGCTAAATATTTATATTGTAAAGCAGATTCCGTACATTCCGTACATTGTTCTAATGTAAAAGTAAGCTGTCAACTGTAACAGTCAGCACAAACGTAAAAGACCACTAGACAAACATTAGATTTTCTTCATTATTACATTAAAATCTTTACCAACATTTTTTTAAGAAGGAAAGTATTTTTTAAACCTTTAAATGGGTAGTTATTACAGGTTGACATGTAATCAAGACCGATAAAACTTGTTTTGGTCTTTTTATTAAATCTTTGTACAATGTTGTAAGCCATATTTAATTGTAATATTTTTAAATAAAACTTGCATCCGTCAATTAAAGGTTGTCATGCTTGAATTCTTTCTTTTAAAGATATCGATCGATTTGGACAAATATTCTAATGGGTATTCAGTTTAAAAAAGACAACAATTAAATATAAATATTAAAAGATATTAAAAATATTTTTAGAGTAAAAAAATGAAAAGTAAAATTTAAACACACAAATAAAAGTCGTTTGTGTGCACGTGAAACAAAGTTTGTTTGAAATGTTTGGAAAATCTCTAAGAGCAACCTTGGTGATAAGATGTATAACTTGCTCATTCTGGAGCATTGAGTAATGCATGTTTATATATGTATCTATTTGTATACGTAGAGGGATATGGAGATAACGAGCAGTATTCAATCTCAAAGTCCATAAAACAATACAAAATAGGAGCAGATATAAACAAATATCATTCTTTTCATATTTTGTAGACATTTACTGCGCATAAAACCACTTTAAATATGTCGTTATTTAATATATACGTATATAACATTCAAGGTCATCTTCCATTCTTCAAGAAAAGAATTTCACATACTTTGAACGTGTTCTTTTGCAGAATATTATTAATTTTGTTAACATTTAACTTTTTAGTTAAGAGTTGAATGTTAATATTGATTTTTTTTTCTTTTTCTGTAATTCTTCTTTCTTTGAGAACTTCTTAAATTTTCCCTAGAATATTTCAATTACCAGATATTCTGGCCATTTGTTGTTTGCATTTAACGAGGCCCAATCTACTCCAGCATGCTAGAGGTTCACGGCGAGATACTTTTGACTTGGCGCCGCGTAACCTCTAGCATCCATTGTAAAAATTCTCGCCGCTGAAACCGCAAGTAGAAATAAATTATTTTATTAAGAAATAAGGCTATGTATATTAACGAATGGTACGAAATAATAAAATACTCAATATTTACGATAAAACTTAACGCATAAAACACTGTTAACCTCTCGTATTAGCAATAAATCCATTATTTTTTAAATCGAAGCAGAAACTGAAACAAGTCGTCTGTTTAAAGTTCGGGAATGGAATTCAGAAAATCTGACGAAACGAAACTAGTGTAATGCAACAAAAATTTCGTTTTCTGACAAGGAATCCGCAAAATTAATGTGAAGTCAAATCGAAAGTACTTCTGGTGACAAATTGGAATAATGACAATTTTCATTATTTAACAATAATGCACACTGAATAAAATGGATTTTATTATTTCTTGTGGCTGACATACCCCATGCAAACACGTAGGTACCTGAAAATTACTTGTTAACAGTTTATTTCACGCATAATACGTTCCGCCCAAAATCTCAGGCGGAACGAGCTCGTTAGAAAATGGCCTTCGGATGTAAGAGTCCGAGGTATATAAGGAGCGTAGGGACGTTAACCGAGGCTCTTACTTGTAGGAGTAGGCCCAATCTAGTTGGATATTACGAAAACGATATGATAAAAATTTTCAATTCTTAGAAATATATTTGTATGTATTATGCCAAGAAAAATTAAAGTGAAATTTTGTTACCTTGCCTTTATTGTAGTTAAATGGGAACACTTGCAAGATATGGACCATTTTTCGTGTTTTTATACACAATTACATACTAAAACTCCCATAAAAACAAAGTAATTGACAAATAAAAAAATATGAAATGATGAAATGTTTTAATTTTTACATATATAATGCGATTTTCATTCCTCTTTTAAAATATGAAAAGAAAATCGGAGGTAGCCTTTATTGCAGTGAAAAGGGAACATATCAAAACACAAAAATAGGAGTTTTTTTTATCCAACTAGATATTTCTATAAGACGCAATAGGTTTACATAACGTCAGCAAATGATTGTAATACTGTATTAGTCTCTAAAAATTAAATAATTCTTACATTATGAAATAATTTTCTCTGC
The DNA here is from genome assembly GCA_003671525.1 of Saccostrea glomerata. Classification (NCBI taxonomy): domain Eukaryota; kingdom Metazoa; phylum Mollusca; class Bivalvia; order Ostreida; family Ostreidae; genus Saccostrea; species Saccostrea glomerata. Next base: position 45,579 of record PRKT01000173.1, on the reverse strand, counting down.
ATGCTTTATTTTTTATTTCTTAACTCTCTTAGCACACGACGTTGTTTTATGTGGAAAAAGGGGGAAGGGGGGGGGGGGTAAAAAGGCGACAAAAATCACAAAATTTACTAATATCGTGTATCATATAGACAAATAAAATATTTTGGTGGTTGCATTTAAATGATTCAGAGACTTTTTTGAACTCAAGCTAATCCATGCATATTTAAGTCCGCAGTAAAAAAGGGATATGTATAAACTCGTCAACATGTCAAGGAGAAAGACAAAAATCGTTTACTTTTGGTTGCAGTGTTTGTTTGTTTTTCTAACTCTAAAATTAATGAATTTGTACCAAGAAATTGATACCTCAAAATAAATTATGTTCTACAAATGATTATTAATTTAAAAAAATATTTCTAAACATGTAAATAATAGAAATGACAGAATGAGCCAGCTTTCAATATGAACAGTCTATAGAGCTTCCAGGAATGCAAGACAAGCGAAACATTTTAGCGCAATTTGACGTCATTTTAATTGTGACGTTATTGTATTCAATTGTGACGTGATTGAGTTGACGCTGCGTTAAAACGTATGTGCAGATCAAGTAGATCGGGCCTCGTTAATTTGCAAATGAACAGTCAACATGATTAATTTCTTTCTTAAAAAATATATATGAAAACATTTTTTGGTTTACATTAAAAGAAATGATATAACATAAATAAATATTATGTATAAGCAATAAATTCCTTAATGAATAAGGTATTGTCCTTAAATTATTTACATATTATAGATGTACATTTAATGCTATTGGGCGATGATTCTCTAACTTTTGAACAAAATGCTGAACTTTTCAAGACTATTCAAACTTTCTTAAATGAATGTTGTCGTTTTTCAAAATAAGTTTACTTTTTTTCTCACCATCTCAAATTATATTTTTACATTTAAAGAATTTATTCCTTTCTATTGCTACGATGTATACAATGCATGTAGCAGACCATATGTGTATATGTTTCTTTTATTTTGGCAATTTTACACAATGTAATATAAGGAGAGGACTACTAGTATCTAAGTTACTGAACTTGTGTCCGATCATTTTGACTTTGTCAATAAAATATGTTCAATTCACAATTCACACACTCAGAGTGAGAGAGACAGAGGCAGACCGAGAGAGAGAGAGAGACAGACAGACAGAGAGACAGACATACAGACAAACTGAGAAAAGCAAAATGTATATGGAAAATAAATACCGGTATTCCTCTGTTGTTGCATCTTTCACCTGTAAACTTTTTCACATTATTACATTTTCAAGCATCAGTTGACTCATGTGAACAAACGTGAAGAAATTATGATTGAATTTTGAATAGACGGACAATGAAACTTTACATAGTCAGATGATTATGTTACTAATAAGGTTTCTGAATAATTGGTTCTATGGTCATGTTTCCGTCAATATGAAATGAATTTAATAGAATCAAAATGCAAGCATACGCTTTCGGAAAGAAAATGGAAGATCTTAATGATGACAGCGTTATAAAGGGAAATAAATTTGATCATTTCTATTTTCAAAGAAAAGAGGGAGAATATTTTGGAAATGTTCTTTTTGAAAAGCAGGGAGATAAGTTACTTAGATGAACGTTCTGTATCAGAGGGTCCACTTTCAGGGTCTCATTTAATGGATTTTTTTCATGAAATTTATTTCGATAAAACCCGAGCAGGATGTTTGATTACCTCTGTGTTAACCAGTGATTTTATTAGTATTTTTTGATAAATCATGCATATTGTTTTTGGTGCAACTGAACATGTCATATTTGAATACCTTTAAAGGTATCCATTGGTTTACACATGTCAAACAAATGAAAGACGATTGTAAATCTTTTTGCACAGATTACCACATTCGAACACAAAAAGCACTAAACGTATAAATTTAGTCACAAAAGCACTTAACGTGTAAATCTAGTATAAATATCAAAGATATAGTGCCATGTAAGCATAGTTATGAGCTTTTTATGTCTCATGCAATTCATCCTACCTCATGTAAAAAAAAAAACCTTTGAAGTCTTCATCATATTCCAAACAAACTTAACCCTGTTCCTTTGAGATATTTTCTATAAAGTCTACATGGAAAGGTCAAGAAAAATCCATGTTTGAACTCATCAACAAATTCAGGGTACATATTTGTCTCTGTGATTATCGATATTGCAAATTTTAGGCTTGTGGAGCAATCAGATTTTATGGGAGAAAATACAACTAAAACAAAATTTAATATCTTTCCATTAAATTATTTATGCCAGTAACGAAATTCACAAAGTTATTAAATATATTTTTTTTATCACAAACGGGGCCATCCACGGTAACTACATTTTAACTGAATCACATCAAGTTGAATTTCTAACTAATATGCATTAACTATTGCTTCCAAACTTTTAAATCACGAGAAAACATTAAAAAGCAGAGCCATTTAACATATAAAAATTATTCTTCCATCGTGTTCATGTTCTTCCTCATCAAACAATCATAGCTATTGGTCACTTAATCACTTCCGACATAAATATAGTTCATAAAGAGGGTCTTAATTCACTTATTTTAAAAAGACAAATATATAGGAAACCTCGATCATACAACTGCGTTGGGCCAGACATAAATAGGAAAATCATGACATTTTGTCAGAATAGTTAATTTTCGCTGTTTCTAGTATTCAGAATTTAAATATATTTATAATATAACAATCGAATTGATTTTCAATTTAAATACTTTTCTTACCTCTGCAGTCTCTAACATGTGATTATATGTAATGAAACTAGAGGTACTGTGAGCAATGAGCTCACTAAATGATACCCCCCGCCTCCCATAATGTCGATGTGTTGCTTTATATTGTTTTACGGTAATGTGTAAAGAGGAATAACTCGTCCCGTCAAATGTTATCCAGAAGCTTCTATTAGAGAACACCAAACACGCAACGAACGAACGTATCTCGACGATATTAACCGTATTACTAGTTTATGAATACCATCACTCGCTTTAATATACATGTATTTATTTTGTAATTATTTCAAAAGCGGATCTAGCACCGGCGCGCCGGGCGTGCGCCCCCTCCCCCATTGATTTTTTTAAATTTTGTTTCTTATTATCTTAAAATCAACATGAAACACCTCTTATTTGTTAAAGTAGAGTTCCCCAGTATCCGGGGGCTTCGCCCCTGGATCCCCACTAGGGCTTTGTCCTGGACTCCCTGGGGGCTTTGATGCAACCCCAGACTTTCCAGTCTTCTACTCCCCCCCCCCCCCCACGTTTTGAAATTCCTGGATCCACCGCTGAATAAATATTTAGACACTTTAGCTGCTAGTACATACATGTATTTCTACACTTGCTAGCCAGATACGAACGACCAATATCGGGTTATTATATTTATGTAGGGTTCCTTATATCAACACCCTAGATGGGAATTGCATCTATTGTAAATTGTGCTCAGCTCTTGCAAAGCGTCGTATTGATAATTGTTACAACTTTTAAGTATGGCAAATTCACAAAAAATGAGCTAAACATAGTTTCACAAACTAGATTTATCAACATAACTGTAAACTATAGTATACAAACCGTAAACTATAGTAAACAATTCGTTAAGTATAGTTTTCATCTGTAAACTATATTTAACGGATGTTTACTATAGTTAACGAATGCTAATCTAAGTATATGGCACGCCAAATTCACAAAAATGAGATAAACCTAGTTTCACATTTGATAAACTAGGTTTATCGACTGTAAACTATAGTTTACAAACCGTAAACTATAGTTAACGATTCGTTAAGTATAGTTAACGATTCGTTAAGTATAGTTTTCATCTGTAAAACTATATTTAACGGTTGTTAACTATAGTTTACGAATGATAATCTAAGTTTATCTGTCTGTAAAAAGCGTTAACAATAGATTTTGTTGATAAACAGAGATTCACGTTTGTAAACTATAGTTTACAATCGTTAACTATAGTTAAGAGTTGTTAATCATAGTTTCACGAATCGTGAAACTATAATTATCAGATCGTTAACTATAGTTAACGGTTTGTAAACTATAGTTTACAAATCGTGAAACTGTATTTATCAGATAATCTATGTTTTGCAATCGCAAATGATTGTTTTCGGTGTTAAGTATAGTTTACGGTTGTGAAACATAGATTATCGCGTTAACTATGGTTTACAGATGTGAAATATAGATTAACGTTGTTAACTATAGTTTACAGTTCGTAAACTATAGTTTACAACCGATAAACCTAGTTTATCGATTGTGAAACTATGATTATCTCATTTTTGTGAATTTGGCGTGCCATATAAGTATCTGTAATAAAACGTCAACAATAGTTAATTGTTGTAAACCATAGTTTACAAATCATGAAACTATTTATCAGACAATCTATGTTTTGCAACCGCAAATGAGTGTTTTCAGTGTAAGTATAGTTTACGGTTCTGAAACATAGATTATCGCGTTAACTATCAATGGTTTACAAATGTAAATTATAGATTAAAGTTCAACTTCTTAACTATACCTTACATTCCGTAAACTATAGTTTACAACCGATAAACCTGGTTTTTCGACTGTGAAACTATGTTTAGCTAATTTTTGTGAATTTGGCGTGCCATATACACGTACAAGACATTATCGTAATAAACAAAGGTCATCCTTTAACATGGACGGATCCATGAATTTTTGAAAGGGGGGAAGCACTCATGCATATAATCACACCGTGGCCACTTCAAGTTCGTAGCTTCATTTATAAGAAGGGGGAGCTCCAAAAGCTGGGTACACGACAGAAAGCAAATACGCGAAAATCTACAGATCTAGCGAGCAGTAAGGACAGCGATTTTTTATTTTTCAAATGATTAGACGTATCAATATATTACAGAAAAGCTATCCTCTCTCTCTCTCTCTCTCTCTCTCTCTCTCTCTCTCTGTACAAAAATAAAAGGGGGGGTCAAACCCCCGTAACCCTTCCCCTCTGGTCTGCCAATGCTTTAATATAATATGGATCAATTTTCATTTAAGATAATTAAAAGAAATCAATAAATACACTCTTTAGAATATGCGTATATTTATATCATACTGGTACATGGAACACCAAAGCGATTATACTTATCAAATTGACAAATAATTTTTATTTTTCTATACGTGTGATTCGTCCGTACGTTTCGTCAATTACACAGGTAATCACAATGTAAAAAAGTTTACCGTTCGTAAAACAGATATTCGTTCGTTACGTGTTTGGTGTTCTCTAATATGTGACGTCATAGGTAAACAAAAAATGGCAATGTCCATGTTTTGCTCTGGGAAACCTAAAATACGTGTTGAATAAAAAAGTAAAATAGGAGGTGCACAATGGCAATATGTAATGAAGATTCTGTGAAAGTTTCATTCAATTTCACTCAGTAGTATAAGAGGAGTTGCGGATAAGAGAAAAAGCGTAACAGACGGACGGACGGACGTACAGACGGACGGACGGACGGACGGAAATCCCGATCACTATATACCCTCCCGCTTTTCAAGCGGGGGGTATAAAAATTGTAAGATCGTTTGATTTATCTATGAAACCAAACCAACTCACCTCTGTGTCAGCTTATATTTGTTTGATGTATCTGTGATAAAACATGAACCTGATATTTGGAACTAAACATGCGTACACTGGAACACTTTTAAAGGTATCCCTTGGTTTCTGCACACAAATGTTTTTATGTTTTTTGTGTTAATGCCTAAACTACGACGCCCGCCTCACAAGCACTAAAGGTGTGCTTATAAAATACTGAAAATAGTGAATTATTTTCAAAGTTCATGTGTATTTGCATTCAGAAAGAGTCCGGCTATCAAAATTCCCCCAAAAGTAAATTTATGAAAATTTGACCCTAATGCTACGTTTACACTATGTTCCCGGCAGCCCTGGCAATCACGTTTCAGGCCACCGTGGAAAAAACGGGACGGGCGTGAGAAAACTTGGGGCAACGGGATGGGCAAACGTAATCATCGCGATTGCCTTGGATGCCGTGCCAGATTTTTAAACTGTCAAAAAAATTGTCACGGCGGCCACGTTGCAGATGTGAAACTTAGTAGGTCGTAGTAAAACGGAATAAACGCAACAAAACGCGACAGCACGTAATAGACCGTAACAGAACTTGGAGGCAGTCCGCAGTGGGACGGGAGAATGTATATTTCCATTCATCTCACGGTCCATTCATGTTTTGAGACGTTTTGCTGAGTTTAGTCCGCGTTCTGTCACGGCTAGTTTACGGTTGTTGTCCGTTTTATCACGTTCTGCCACGTTTCATCACGGTCCTCACGGCAAACTAGAGTGTATGGTAGCCGTTTCCTCGCGTCAATCGCGGTTCGTCCCGGCATGTTACGGTTTATGGTCCCGGTGCGTTGCGTTCTACTACGGTCTGACTCGGCGCACGCGGTCTGAGAGGAAGCATATAAAAGCCGGGCACTGCAGAGAAGTTTCATTCGTCTTATTCGTCTCATTCCTAGTTGCTGCACTCCTGCCTTCCTCTCTGTAATTGCTGCTGGTTCTCTTCATTTTGACGAAGTGATTTTAGGTATGCACCCAGCAAACACGCGAAAATAAAATCTTCGTCTTGGGAATTCATGATGTTTTATCTTAGAAGGGTCATGATACAATGATTGTTTCTGGTTAGGAGACCTTCTCTGGTACAAACGTGATCCATAGTTTCCCGGCGTCCATGTTTCATAAGTAGAAAGACTTGACAGAACGTGAGAAACGTATAAGAACTTCATAAGAACGCGAGAAACGAGAGGGGACCTATCAGAACGTAAGAGGCCTGGGGGAACGTGCTGGCATACGTGGCAGAACCGCAGTGCGCCGTGGAGCCTCTGGCACTCCACGGCAACTTCTTCCTACGGCCCATCACGGATTCCGTAGAAGACCGTAGAAGACCGCAAAAGAACTTGTTAAGACTTGGATATAGAGGGGATATAGAGGGGAAAATAACCAAAATCTCACGGCGCACTACGTTTCGGGCAAACGGGGCTGCCGTGGCTGCCGGGAACATAGTGTAAACGTAGCATAAGGGCCCTTTTCTCGTGACGGCAGTCATATATGACTTTTGTGGTTTGCATAAAAACAGTAAGAGTGACCTCTCTTTTTCTCTATCTCTTCTCATCTGTCTTTTGCGTGAAAACCAACTGTATGCATGAATAGATGAGTGAATATAAGTTATTTAAATCCATACCTCCTAGTCAGGTTGGATTGTAAAGGATTGTGTATAACTCTGACTTGGTTAAGGACCCACTCTCTAGTATCTTGCTTATGCTATGGAATCAAGGATAGTTGGAAATGTGGGATAATTTCTTGAAGGGCGAAGCCTGATAAACATCTCACGTTTTCAGCTCTCCATTATGTCCCGGGTATACTCAACAAAGTAAACAGTGATTTCTTATATGTACATTTATATATGTAAACTAAAATATTATTGCAAAAATATAATTTCAAAAGAAAATACACGAACCTTTCATGTTAATCTCAACAGTCCCCGCCCACTGAATTCAGTTACAAAGATTGTCGCACTAAATTGATATGCATATAATTATTTAATTGTTATCTAACCTTTAACCTGGTGAAATTAACCCACCTTGAGCTCATTTTAATCAATGATAAATTGTATTTGCTGCAAAGGTCATTGTTTCGACCATAGAACTTACGAAATCGTGACTTTAAACGAGACTGCTGATATTCTTGTTTCATCAACTTGCCTGTCAATAATTTACCTTGTTTCAGAAAATGTTCATATGTATCGAATCAACTGAGATATATACACTCTGTGTGCAGGTGATGAAGTCATGTAGCTTTGTTTAATGTCCTTTTTAAGTAAAATATCAAAGTATAAAACAGATGTGTCAGACTCTGTTGTATCTTTTATCTCAAGCTCACCAGGATATATCGTATCGATGTAGGAATGGAAATTTCCATTGTTAATTGACAATACGTCGTCTATATGTCTAAATGTCGAGTTGAAGGCCACAGCAAGTGTTTTCTTCTTTTGCAAGCATACGATTTTGCGTAAATTCTGCTTCATTTGAATATAAAAATAGGTCCGCTAATAACGGATCGCAATTGTTACCCATGGGAATTCCAATAGATTGTTGGACTACCTTGTCTCAAAAACTACATAGAAATTGTCAATCAGAAACTCAAGCATCCCTCTGATGTCAACTTCAGAGTACTTGTGTGTTCAATCAGAATGTGTTTCAACAAAATAATTTTGCAAATGACCAGGTAAGTAAATTTACTAGTTCCATTTTTGTTAAAAATGCAGCTGTCAATGATATCAAAAGGCCTGGACTTTAATTTATCGTGTTGAATGGTTGTATATAAAGTTGAAAGGTCGTAATTTTTTAAACTGTTGATTTTGGTAAAAACTTATGATTTCAAGCTGTCCAAATGTTTTCTGGAATTTTTGAGTATCCACATCTGATTCACACCACTTCTTGAATATATTGTGCATACCTGAAGTTTTTCCTTCCCTACCGTAAATATTTTATTGAGTAACGAAAGAGGCTTGGTTGAATATTTGCTGGAACCCGCAATATATTGATTTTTGTGAAGTTTTGGAATCCAGTATACATGTATATAGGGTAGTTCAAATTCCTTTTGGCTCTGTGGAATATTAAATAAAATATTTTAAACTGACAATATATTTTGAAGAATTTCTTCCTTAGAAAGGGAAGTATGATTATAAGAAGGATTATCACTTGTAGAATTAAATCCAAGTTCTTCTAAAATACAATTTTTAAAATGAGCCTTACAAACAAAGGTATTGATGCTACCCGCTTTGTTGGATATTGAACAAAGTAGAAAATATGGTTTTCATACTGCCCCTCAATCTTTTAATACGCGACTTTAACATATGGATCTAATACATTTAATCCATTTGACAAGGAGCCAAAGTCTTCTTTTTTATATCTGGTCCATCGTCTGGTGTAATTTTCAACAGAATCAATAATATTTATGAAATTCCTACACCCGTTGAAGGATCAGGTTCCCTATATTTACGACCTTTTAAGATAAGTGATCTAGAATCCTCATTATTAACTATAGTTACGTCGCCTCTAATAATGTATCCATAGGGACTATAGTTTTAAAAGAACATGAACACGATGGAGGATTACTTTTTAGATTATCAGTATCAAGCGAGTATATGAACATTTTAGACAAAAGCAAATTATATAATGTAAATCACAAGATATTTTTCTTACACTGTAGTACATATACTAAAATGCAAAAGAAATACAACAACACACTTTAGGGGAATATAATAACACACAGTAGAACATTTTGTATCTAAAAGGTATGCATATCTTTCAATTTTGTAAATATTGGTAATTTAACGGTTGAACGATTTCCTTGTCATTAAAGGAAGTCAAGTTTGAGTCTGCTAAACTGAAATCAAAAATTGCATGTTTAACAAAACATTTGGCAAATATATATCGAGCTATAGATCTAAAGGTTTGTAATTGTTCATCATAAGTAATGCAGCAATATTTCAAAATATAAATTCTCACTTCGTTTCCTGTAGTGATACTAAGGCTTCCTGAAAATGTCGTGTGTACGCATTTCCATTGCTTTAGCTAGAAAATTTCAAAATAAAGGTGCTAGGGAGTTGCTGATGTAAACATTAACTACATTACGCCCTAACGGGCTCTAACGTATCATATGCATTAATGACAGTCCTTGGACCGGAAGTCCAAGGGTTCCTACATTGCGCTAGGTTAGAGAAACTTCGACTTTAATATATGAAAAACAGGCATTTACAAGCAAACTCAAAGAAATGTGGTTTCCCGCTTTCAGTATATTTGTGGGCGAGATGTCATTTTTATTTTATTCATGACATATTTTGTCAAATGTGAACGCCCTATCATATATCATTTAGAAATTATCACCGAAGTTGAATTTTTCAAAAAATAAGGTTAACCGTGAAGGTCATGGTTAAAAGTAATGGCCAAGGATAAGTTTTTGAAAGGTAGGTCAAACTTTAAAGTCATAGGGTCAAAGTTGTTGGGTTCTAATAAAAAGTCTTGTCACAAGTATTATATATATGAAGTATGAAATTCCTACTCCTAATCGTTCAAAAGTTATGAACAAGGTTGTTTTTGTATAAAGAAGGTCAAACTCCAAGGTCAGAAAGTCAACGTTCTTGATATCCAATCAAAGGTCTTGTCACAAAGATTAAATATACAAAGAATAAAAGCTCTACCCATAATCCTTCAAAGTTATGGTCAAGGTCAGTTTTTAAGAAGGTCAAACTCCAAGGTTAAGGTCAAATGTAAGGACTTCTCACAAGGATTATATATGTGAAGTATGAATTATGAAATCCCTAGCCCTATCCGTTCAAAAGTTATGGCTCAGTTCAAAGTTTTTTTAAAGTAGGTCAAACTCCAATGTCAAGGTCAAAGGGTAAAAGTTCTCAGTACCAATTGAAAGTTTTTTCAAAAAGATTACATATGTGAATTATGAAAACCCTAGCCCCTACCATTCAAAAGTTATGGCTATGAGGTTAATCTTTTGTATAAATAGGAAAAATCTCCAAGGCCAAAGTCAGAAGGTCACAGGTTATGGTATCCAATGAAAGGTCTTGTCAAAAAGATTTCAAATATAAAGTATAACAGTCATAGTATCTTCCGTTCAAATGTTATGACCAAAGTAAAAGGTTTTTGTGTGTGTGTAAAAGTGGGTCAAACTCTAAGGTTCAAGCCAAAAGGTCAGAGAACAAGGTTCACTTTTGCCTTATTTGGCCCTGTGAATTTCTGAAAAACTGAAACTGCATAGTTTTAGTTATCAATGCATTGAATAATTTCTTAGATCTTTGATGACTGCGCATCTATGAAAAATTACGTCATTTTCTGTCTCGTCAATGCATTATTACGTCACCATTATGGCGTCAATTTCCTAAACTTCTGAAAATGTCCACAAAACGGCAAATCTTTAAAGCTATTTATCGATATTAAATATAGAGTGCAACCTCTGATCTAAAATATGCATCAACAAAATGATAGAACTGTTTCTTGGAACTTTGGAGTTTTGATAGGAAATGAAAGCAATAACTCTTTCTTTTATTTTAATGCTTAAATGGAAAATTAAGTGTTAACCAATGAACTGGTATATATGCAGGGCCATTTTATGCATAAAGTGAACCGAGCTCTTTGGTGGTACCCAAAAAAGGTCTTGTCACAAGAAATAAACATGTGAAACATGAACGTCATAGCTCATCTGAATCAAAATTAATGGGCAAGTTTCAAGTTTTTCTAAGGTACAAACAGATCGACTGATGTACAAACGGACAAACGAATGATATTTAATCTCCCCTGGCTTTCGCAAAAGGAGGGGACAAAAATCGCAGGGAGAATAAGGAAGCATACAAAATATTCTACCTTGACCAAATCAGTGCTACATTATGACGTCATAGTAGGCGAAATGACGTCAATTTTAGAACACAAGTTTTCGTAATTTTGGTATTTAGAGATGTTATTTAACTCTAGAAAAAAAAACAACGTGTAAACATTAACAAAAAATGTACTTATTTTGTTATGCTGTATTCTGTCATTTAAAATCTAACACCGATGACGTCATTTGTGTACTTCAAGTAACTTTGGAATTGAACATGTTGTGTAAAGATAATTTGGCTGAGACGGCATTAACAAAGATACGTAAAAAGGGAGTTTAAAAGCAAATATCGTGATTTATTTGTGAAATTCATACGGAGTTCGGTTAATAAAACAGGTATGCTAATTCATTTTCATTGATTATATTCTCTTTCGAAATTATTCACCTATATTCATATCCCTGCCGGCCTTTCCTCTGCTATTTGTGACGAAAATAATGCAACAGAACGATAATGAGCTATACATTTCAAAACATAACATTTGTACAGATGGAAATTTTGCCTCCTAAATACTTCAGTTGGAAAGTGCTGCTTGAATCCCAAGTTGAGCATGGTTTTATGAAAAATCTCGGTCCATATGTAAAAAAAAAATTAAAACATCGGGTACGGTTTCGTGCGAATATGTGGAATTATCATTTTACTGACGGTACAGTGGGATCCTAGCAGCACTCTTTTGGAAAAATAGATGTTTTTCAGCAACATTATTTACTCTAACAATTAATAAACCCCTGGGTACTGTTGTTCTGTTAGCGTTATTATTAAGGAAAACTTCGCTATTAATAGAAGTGACGTGATACCGACGTTGTGGATCACGTCGTTGCAGTAGACGCTCTTTTATCTTTGTGCAATAAATAATAACAGTTTACGATTATCAGTGGTTTTGGTAAATTTTCAAACTTAATTTTTTTTTTAAAAGTTTAAAGAAAGAGGGCATATAAGGCATGGACAATCCCCCCGATCCGAGACAAAATGTTTCTCAATTTTCGAAATTCACAGAAAAGTTATATTTTTCTAAAATCATGTTCTCAGTAATGTCATCTTCAAAACATTTTATCACTTTATTTTACACTGACAGACGTCGATAATGCATATACTTCGTAGCGTAGTGGTTAAAGCGGTCGGTCTTGGATCCAACCCTGGGCTATATATCTTAAAAACATGAGTGAAAAATACATTATTAATAAAATATTAAAACAATATAACATACAGAATTAAATTCAATGTGTGAAAGATGATATAAACAATATAATTTTGAAAAATATAACTTTTAGAATTGAGAAATGTCTTTTCTCAGAGAGGGGGATTGTCTTCGCCCTATAAGCCTCCAATCTTTTCCGAAAAATGACTTCTATGCTTCCTTATCATACCCGCGAGGGCAATGCATATTTCCTTCGCTCAAATCTCAATAATGATGAACCTATTGTATCGTCAAAATTAAGCTGCAATTATTGTGTAGGACAGTCTTGTGCGTTTTAATTGAATGTCTGGAAGGGGAGGTGTTTTAACATTTATATATTCGTTCTATAGTTTAAAAATAATCATTTAACATTTTTATCAAATCTCTTATGCTTTTGAAAAAGTGAGTTTAGCCCAACTGTATTCATGTTTGAAAATCATTTTTAAAACATTTTTAAAAATACAAATATTTGTAGATTACTACATGTACTTGTTGCGTCTCTTTTGCGTTTCAGTATATTTTATACAATTGATAACATACAATTATTTACGATGAAAAATCTAAATTATCAAATAACGTCAAATTAAATTGTTATTCAACACATCAGCGTTTAAATTGATCACACAACGGATTAACAACAAGATAAGGTGCCAGGTAAGGTGGTGGCCAGAAAAAGTTTCCGTTGGCTTGTTTGCAGTTCTTTGTTGCACAAAAATATTATTTTTCGGGCGCTAAACATGCTAAATATGCAGAAGCAGCATGATGTTTAGATTTGAAACTACCCGATGGCCGTCAAAAAGTTTCTGGCCATATTTTCACCTGCCAACTACGACTTCTTAGAATTATTGACTAATTAATCATAATTAAAACCAGTTGAAAGGATTTATTGCTCTGCCAACAGAGCAAATAAGATCTTTTGTTGCCTGAAAAACGCCTTTCTCTTTCTCAACCTCTCCTCTTAATTTATCCCGCACGTCTTCCTTCATTTCACGTAATTTTTTATCTGCTTCTTCTTGCAATTTTCTCTTTTCCTCTTCCTTCTCTTTAAGCAGTTTTTCCCTTTTCTTTTCTTCTTCCTCCCTAAGGATTCGTAGCCTCTCCATTTCGCGTGCATCTCTTTCTGCATTAGCTTTGTTGTGTGCTAAATCGTTCTGTAGCAGTTGCAAATTTAGCTGCACTTGTTCTCTCTCTTTACCTCTGCTTGTAGGTAATTGCTTTTCTAAAACAAGAACCTGTTTTTCTAAAAGTTCCGACTGATTTTTTTCTTGTTTCTGCTTTTTTATCAGTTCATCAAGTTCACATTGTGTTTTACGCAACTTTTCCTGTTCGGCTTCAAATCTTGCGTCGTATTTCTCAGCCATTTTCTTTTCTATCTCTTGTAGTTCTCTGTCTCGTTTTTCTTGTGCCATTTTAAGTTCTTGAGCTTCTTTTTCCCGAATGAGCCTTTCAGCTTCTTGATACATTTTGTTGGTGTACCATTTGCCCTCATTTTGTTCTATGTTTTCTGCAATCAGAGACAATAGGTCTTCGACTTGCTCGTCATTCTCTTCCCCCTTTAGTCTATTGTTAAATGCGATAACTCTTCCTCCACATTTCTCAATAAATTGCATGAGATTTGGTGGAACGTTTTTAATATGATCCAGCAATGTTTTTCCTTCATACTCCAAATCATCCTTGCGAGTAAAAAGAACAATAAAATAAGTATATATGTTTTTGCCCAAATGATTGACAAAGTACTCAACGGATTTGTGTTCCTCTTCTGTATATCTACTTAAAGATAAAACAAGAATGAACGCATGGGGACCTGGTGACGTTATACCGATGCATTTCACGATTTCCTTTTGAATTATTTCATTTGACACTTGAGGATCAAAAATTCCGGGGGTATCGACAATTAAAACTTTTTTACCAAATCGGTAAGCATGCCCTTTTTTGCATTTCTTTGTAACGGCTTTCGCTGAAAGTTTGGATTGAAACATATTGCCTCCAAGTATTGTGTTTCCTGTAGCGCTTTTCCCGTTGCCAGTTTTCCCAATTAACACAATTCTTATTTCTTCTCTTATACAAGCTCCGGAAGATTTTTTATAATTACTACGGACTGAAAAGAAATAAAAGAAGGAATATTGCTTTTAAACTTTAAATTACATTTCTTTTTCAAATTCAATATCATACAATGTGTCGAGATCAGCTCATGGGTTGATGCAGGATGTGATTTGGAAAAAGGCTTGTTTTTTCAAGTACATAATATATTTAATTATACCATATGAATAAGTTTAACAAATTAAATACCACCTTTTCTGCAGCACAGTTAGAAGGCCTTTTTTTTTTTACTTTTTTAATTCAAAACTGTTTTAAGCATTAGAACTTTTAAAACACTTTTCGTATAGCTGAAAATTATAAAGTTATTTGTTTTTAAAAGATTATATAATGATAAAAACCGTAATTATTTTATTTATACTCAACACAAGATGTGGTATTCAGATGCTTTAGAAAATATCTTTGCAATGTTATGATCACATAATGATTCCAATATTTTGCTTTGTTTATTTATAAGTCGTTTGATATATATCTCGAGAATTTTTTCATTTATATGGAAACACTACCTCTTGCCGGTAAAGAGCTACAAATTTTCTCCTTTAGTCAGCATTGAGAAGGGATCGGGGATCTTTTTCGTGCCAGTAGCTTCTGCAACATGGGACCTCGATTATATGGTTTCATCCGAAGGAACGGTCTTCACATCCGAAAGTGGGGTTCGAATCCGTGACGTAAAGATCAACTCCTTAATTTACGACTCGGAAGCAGACGGACTAACCACTGCGCCACACAGGTGACGACGATTCCATTTTATATTTTAGAGTTTTCACCAAATTTGAAAAAAATCATAGATATAGTCATAATTAATAAACTATATATTTCATAACATATTTCATAAGCTTCACAACCTTTCCAAATATCTTATTTATTCTATATCTTATATAATACTTGTTATACATAATCAATATGTCCTTGCAAAATCATTACATGTACAAACTTCTTTTACCTACCAATTAATCTGTATGCAATGTACGGAAGTTTCACTTACTCAGGAAATAAACGGAAAATATGCAAATTAAAATAATCATATCGGCTAAGGGATTGGTTTATTCCCACTTAGCCCAACATTTTGAAAAATCCTATTCCAACATAGCCAACATTTTGATTTTTACACCTGAGTGATCAACAGGCTAAAGCCTTTTTTTTTATATGCGGTATATATGAATTACCTGAGAATTAATTCCTTTGGGAAATAAAAACAGTGTAAAAATATATCAACCAGTAGTAAAATTTATAAATATAAAATAATAATAAAAATCAAAAGTTCAAGACTAAATCAAGAACTGAGGTTTTTATTATGATACAAAAAAAACATGGAACAATTTGATGAAGAAATCAATTTTACCAGAGATTTAATTCATTCAAACATTTAATAATTAATTGAAAATTAAAAATAGAATATTAATCTCATTTCAGCAAATAAAGTAAAAAAAAAATCACAAAGCATGTTTTTATCAGAAAATAAATAAAAGCAATTAAGACACTTTAAAGAAAATTTTTTGTATGAAAATGGTTGTGTTTATACTAGTAAAAATAGATGTAAATCATAAATAAATCATTGAAATCTAATTTTGTATAAATTTTGTATAGATTTTTTTTAATTATTTATTAATATTCTGGTACAAATACTTTTAAAATTCCATTTTTTTTACTTACAAAGCATTGAATTGCCGCACAGGTAAATTCCAGAAATAAAAAAAAACTTTTGTCGGAAATGAAAACAAAAAATGTCGGAAATGAAAACAAAAAATGTCGGAAATGCTACATGTATGCATATTAGGTTTGAAATGTAGTAGTAAATGTATCTCTAAAAAATAAATTAAGTTAGTTTTCATATTTATATTTCCAGATGGAAAAAAAAATCAATGTAAGCATTCATTATTTTAAGGTTTACATCAATGTTCAGATATAATTAAATATACGAGGGGGTATCAAAATGTTCGTAAACTGGCGCCATAAAATTAAAACCGCATCAGGTACATCAATGAATTTTGAAATATCTAGTAAGCATTATCTTTTCTATATATAGAATAAATCACAAATCATAAATTTTATTTTTTAATAAATTACTAATGTTTTTGTAAGCAATGGTATGTCCAGGCGGTGCAACCTCGAAAACGACGTTTTTTCGACCTCAGTGTAACCTAGAAAAAACTATTTTGGTATGAACATTTGACATCCGAAAATCCCGTTGATTCAGGTATGTGTTAGGACACTATTGTTCCATAAGATTTGGAATTTTTACCTCATTCTGGAAGTTCCATGAAATTTTATCGTAAATTTTACACGGAGTATCCAAACAAATAGTGCTTGAAAATGACGTCAAAAAGAGGGAGGGGTATCCTTTTCCAACATTCTATAAAGTTTTCCCCCTGAAAAAAAATGGTTTAGACCTAGGAAACGTTTAAACTGGCAACGGAGAAATATTATGCATCCAGAGTACTTGTTTTTCTTGTTATGCCAAATAGATTCAGAGAGAAAAGGAATGCTCAGTAAATGTCGATTTGTAGTCAAGGGGTGAAAAATCAATTACGTCAAAATTTGACGTTGATCATGTGTTGTAGATATTGAACTCCAAAAAGCAAAATATGCTGGCACCTTCAAGCGAGGATCTTTCCCATTGTATAAATCCATTTGCAATATTATATACATTAAATACCGCTGTTCATGACATTGTAAAATCATATAAACATGACGGATTGAATCCTAACTCAGCTCCAGGGAATCTCATCAAAATAAGTGTATGAGGTTGAAAAAGCAGACATTTAAATCAATGACGTTGTCAGACGTTATAAAGCTTAACGGCGACGGCGCCGGGTGATGATACAATGTCGTTTCTATTTTATAATAATTTGGGAAATATTGAACGTATCAAGCTAAAATTTTAAACATTTCTTTATTTTTTGTTGTTTTATGTTCCATTAAACTTTTGTAAGCACAGACTACATAGTACTAATTTAATAGCCTCAATCCACGAACTTTTTGATAACCCCTCGTAATTCTCTAGAGAGATATTTTTATTCATTTCAAATATGAAATAAGAAGACATCTAAAAATAGTTTTAAAAATAGAGACATAAGAAAGTTTTTAAAAGATTATTTCCTAATACTCTTATATTAGATATTTAATATTTATGAGAAGAAAACATTTAATCATTTTAAATTATTCTTATTTATTTACCATATATTCAGCATATAGCTTAAACAGACTATAGCCTACCCGTAATTAATTTCTTTTGTTCTCCACCTACACCCCATTCCCACTTAGCCAACACAGATTTACCTGTGTTTTACCTGTATTTTTTCAAAATGTTGGCTTAGTGGTTCATGGTTTCGAAATCAATGCAATTCGCGAAATATTGTGTGTAAATATGTATCACAATGCAAAAGATTTTAATTGCGATGAAATGTAAAGCAATATTTGAAGTTTTATTTTAAAATTTCATTTACAAGTCTTTCGAAAATAAACTTATATTTGGGGGATTTGTACCATTACGTCCTGTATAAATTAAAATTCCTTATTTCCGTAGTCCTAACTGTGCTGCATTACTAGTATTACGCATTTTAACATCTAAAATAAACTTTTGCTATAATTTAAACAATAAAAATACTATGGTCGCAAGTTCATTAAACTAAGTACGCTTGTATAAATGCAAATGAAATACTGATAATTAAAATGCCTAATGTCTATTTCAATAATGCAAAGAAAGTTTATAATTGTTTAGTTCAATCTTTGTTCCCACGGCAAGAATGATGAAGTTTTATGCGAACTTTTTTATATGAGCTCTATGCTTTGCAATGTATCCCATGGTTAACGACTGGCTCTCGTAAGAAGTTTAAAACGATGTTGAGTTGAAGGCTCAAGTTATTACCGTTAACAGGGCATTGAGATATTCAAATTTTTACCAAATCAACTTAGTACTGAGTGATCAAATGCCCATCCCATACCCAACCGTTGTATATGCTGGAAATCATCTAAATTAAGTGGAAATGGATACTGATATTTAGATTACATCAATACCTCCAAGGATATCTGAATTTTGACCATCATGTGACCTCAAAGCAATCTCATTTGATCCCTCAGTACTAAGTTGATTTGGTAAAATTATAATCAAATTTCATCTTACAAATAATATTCATTTAATTTTCTAATTATGAGTGTTCAGGCCAACCAAAAAATATCAACTAAAAGCAAAGGATAGTTTTCAACCTGCAAAATGTAATTCTTTTTGGAAGGAATTCTTGATATATGCTTCCGTAGAACCGAAGAAAGGACTGACAGAAGACAGAAAGACAGAGGTATTAAGAAGGGTTTCAGTGAAAGTTAAATTGTTGATGATGTTGTTCGAGCAGTCCCCACAAGACTGAGCTTTTATAACTACTTAGATGGATGCCCGGAGATGAAACCTGCATTACTGCAGAAAGTATTGCGTGTCCAGTTTTGAAAAAAATTAGCAACTGAACTATATATATAACTAGTTAGTTAAGTTTAACAGGGGAGGCTCAGGACTTTTGAACAGGATATTTAATCGTACAGTGTACACAGGTATCTGCAATGATGTTATACGAGCTGAATTGAAACCTCTCTTGGATGCTGCAAAAGTTTATGAGGAAGAAATGATTAAGAGTAGTGTATAGACCAACACAAGTAAGGAAGATGAATTAGGAGCAAAAATTCAGAAGAGTGTGAAAAATACTAAAGTTGCATGTGTTCATAATGAGAATATTGATAGTGATGTACTTATGGACATCAAGAAAAAACTTTGAAGGAAGAAAATTTAACTTGTGAGGTGAGGTGATATCATGCATGACCAGTGGGTGAAGAGAAGGGGATGAGTGCAAGCAATCACCGATGGCATTGTGGAAATACCAAACACTTCAAAGCTTGATGTCGCCAAGCATGAATAAACCGACGTCAAAATATCCCGAAGCCGAAAAACGAACCAGAAACCCTGCAAAGTGACCAGCAGGGATCTCAGTAAGAGTTGTGTGGCATGTATCAATGCTGCTCATCATGTACATTCTAATATCGTCAAATTGGTTGGTTGCAAACAGTCACAGTGCTCAAGGGACACTGGTGCTCAAGTAAAACTTGTTTACCTGTGAAAGAACTTTCCACAGTGGGAAATTCATCCTATAAGGGAACCTTACACATACCACTAAAAGTATCTACAGCAACCGGGAGCCTAGTGTCAATCGATGAATATGTGAATTGTCGGTTATCAATCAGAGGGAAGGGCCCGAAGATGAGTGTTCCTTTTTTCAATACAGGGATGGTCTTCACAGAAAAAAACCCTCATAGGATACAATGTGATTGAGTATAATATTCACACAGGAGGTGATGACGTAAAGAACAGTAATCGTATGAGATCAAGCTTTCTATGACTGTTTGAGTGTGTATAAACTTATGAATGTTCCATTTTATAACATTGACGATATATTAAGCTATGTGAGAGTTAGACGAAGGCCACAGCAGATGTGTTCAGGAGCAAAGAAAATGCTGCAACTCAAAGTGAAGTTGCCAGAGACAGGACAATATTTTTAACCTTACATTGACAACCTATCATATGGGATCTTCTACCCCAAGATTTTGGTGGAAATTCGTAAAGGATCGTCTTTGCATTCAGGTTCTCTTCTCAGATCGGATTGACCGTAACACTGAACTATCTAAGCGATGCAAGATAGGCTCATTGCAAACCATTACATTTTTCATTAATTTGACTGAAGGAGATCCAACTTATGTTGATGCTGACGACAATAAGCACCCACGATTTGAGAGTCATTCTGGGATCCTTCGGTAAACTTTCCTGATTATCTGTAGCAGACAGAAAAGTCACGAGTGAGGGAGTTGATTCGTGAGGAATGCACTGCATTTTCCTGGGATGAAAATGATGTTGGTTGACTTGATAGCAAAGGGTTTTATTTCAAGATCTACATCAGGTACTAAAGTCCGATGGTTTTTGTATGGAAGCGTGATTGAACACTGAGTCTCTGCATTGACTACCGTGAGCTCTATCAGAACATTGTGAAGCATGGTGAACACAAATATATATTTGAGGAACGTGTCGTCTGACCGCAAGCTTAAGGGGGGCGACCAACGACTGTGGGGTAGGTTCGCAAGCTAAAAAGAACCCTGGGATATTATTTAAAATATATCCTGTCCACTTTTCACAAGAATGTACAGAAGTTTTACGGAGAATGGAACAAACTTCAAGTAGTGATAAGGGTATCCTGAAGCGAGTAAGCAAATCACCATATGGAAGACGACGGAACCAGATTTTCATGGAGAAACATGAGTATGTGTATTGGGAGTTACTTGTCAAAATTGGACACCTTGGTGCTGATCGCTTACCTGACATAGCAAAATTTCGATTTTATTGCTCTGGTATGGCTCAAGAGATTGATACATGAGTGACATCTAAATGTACTCGTTTTAAAGATATACTGTACCTCCCAACAAGGCAATAAAGACACATTTTCCTTTTGAGATGGTTTCAATTGACTATGTGCAACCAGGAAAGTCGAAGGGTGGTTACGAATATACTCTGATCGTAATTGATCATTGTAGTAAGCCAAACAAAACAAATTTGGCATGCCTGCAGCCGAAAAGATCCCCATGATCTTTATTCTAGACCTAGCAGAAAACACTTAACTATTGTTAACTATTAGTAAAGTAAATCAAAGTTTCAATGTTTTCACCATAGTAAATCAAAGTTCCAATGTTTTCGCCATAGTAAATCAAAGTTCCAAAGTTTCGACCATAGTAAATCAAAGTTCTAAAGTTTAACTATAGTGAATCAAAGTTCCAAAAATTTCACCATAGTAAAGCCAAGATTTCAAAGTCGACTTTAAAGATTCAAGCCTCTTTTTCATTAGTTTAACAACCTATGTATTTTTAATGACTTTTTTATTATCTAGTCTTTTTAGGGGGGAAATGGAATGTTGGTTGGGGCTAGTGTATGCTGTACATTTTGATTTAAATATGCAAAGTAGTTAATTCGAAAATATTATTTACAAGTTATATTTCAACAAAATGTTGACAGAAGTTGTTGAAGCAGATATATTGTTTCTAAAATCTTATTTGGTAGTATATTAATTTTTTCTCTATAAGTAAGACCTACGTTACATGTAAAACATTAAAATATAGATTTTTAAGACAAATTCCCTGGTATTGTTAATTTTTCGGCGCAAAAGACAACTTTTCATTTAGATTCAGTTCCTGTTCCAAATTCCTTAAGGGAAAGTAACAGATTTTTAAAATGTTCTATGAAGTTTATATGAATCTTAACCTTTGAACATCATTAAATTTAAAGAAGCAAAAAATATAATTCCATTGTTTTTCTCGTTCTTTATCAAAGTTTCAAAGATATCACTATAGTAATTAAAAAATACAAAGTTTTCACCTTTGTAAATCAAAGTTCCAAAGTTTTCAACAAAGTTGATCAAAGTTTCAAAGTTTTCACTGAAGTAAATCAAAGTTCCAAATTTTTCACAATAGTAAATCAAAGTTCCAAATTTTTCACAATAGTAAATCAAAGTTCCAAAGTTTTTACTATAGTAAATCAAAACTCCAAAGTTTATACTATAATAAAAAAAATTCTAAAGTTTTTACCATAGCAAATCAAATTTCCAAAGTTTTAAGCATATTGAATCAAAGTTTCAAAGTTATTATATTTTAGTTAATCAAAGTTCCAAAGTTTTCATCATAGCAAATCAAAGTTCCAAAGTTTTCACCATCGTTAATCAAAATCCCCACGTTTTTACTTTGGCACAATAGTTAACTATTGTAAAATATAGTTAACTATAGTTTTCTCTAGTATTTTTTGTTAGAGACGTTTTGGATTTCTACACAAGCTACACCATAACCAAGGGAGGGAGTTTGAGAATGAAATGTTTAACAAACTTCAGATGCTATGCGGCCTTCGCCGTTTACGTAGAACCCTTTACCACCTGCAAGGAAATAAACCAGCTGAAACGGTTTAATCAAACATTGCTTCGTATAAGTCTTATCTTACCAGACAAAGAAAAGCTGGACTCAAAGTCACATGTCAATACGGTATTCCTTGCTTATAATTGTACTCAAAAAGACGCGTCTGGTTATTCCCCGTTTGAGCTTTTCTTTTGACGGAAGCCAAGACTCCCTTTTGACTTGCTCTTCATTGATGCAGGTGAAGAAGATAATCTGAAGTCATGGACATACAAGGAGTATCGACACTAGTGGCAAGAAAACATGTGTGAATACTTTGACATAGCTATCCGCAGTTTATCTGGACGGAAGGGTAAAAATCAGCATGATTATCAGTTCTTAGTGCCGTACTCTAACCTAGATATCGAGTGCCGAGTGGAATCTGAAAGAAAGGAGTAGCCTACGAAAACTTAAATCATTTTGGGCGATAAAGTGCACATCGTAGTGAGAAGAATGAATAACATTTCACCAGTCTATGAAGTACAGGCAGAGGATGGCGAGATTCGTAGATTACACCGTAATTTGCTAAAGCAGTGCAATAATTAGATTGTAACAACGAGAAAGTGATTACTAAGACTAAGTAACTAGAATTGCAAAACATCCCGAGGCCCCGTCAGGAATCCTGAAATGCCTAAAATCTGAATCCGGAAACTAAAGAGTTCACCCCTGATCAGTGTCAGGAAATAAAGGATAAGAAGTTGAGCAATCCATCCCACTTTGTATTCCGTACCTGTACAGAAACAGGAGTGCAAGAGACTGAACAGGAAATGCATGATAATACAAATTATGAAGAAGAGGCGGGTCAGAATAACGTGGGATCGGGTATCCAGCATGACTCAATAAATGACAGTATATCTAAAGTCATTGGACCAACAAGGCAATCTTAAAAGTTATCGAAAACAACAATAAGACTAACAATTAACCTAATGGGTGCACTTTCATCAAATATATTGTTACTGCAGTATTACCGTGGAATCATCATTGTTCGTCGGGACCAATGTTCGTGGCTTTCGTGGGTAACCCTAGTCCATGAAATCACATTACCACGAACCTATGTACAAACATTTTGTTTTTGTTTTATCATTTATTAAAAGTTACAATTACACATACTATTTTATATCGTAAAATAACCATTACCTTTGTGTCCGGATGATCTTGCATAAAGAAGACAATCTGTATCTGTTTCTTAAAAGAAAAACAGAATAAAAGTGTTTTTAAGTATCAAAGACATCGACAAATTTATTCAAAAATTCATAAAGTGATAGGCATTTGAGTACTGGAAAATCACATATTTTATTGGATGAAATTTTCTAGGTTTGGGTGGTGTAAAAAATGATTTGTGGGGATTTGATTTCGTGATTAGAGAATGTTTAGAAGTAATGCATGTGTAATATTATATTTCGTTGAGGTCATGAATTTGTGGGTATCTTCATGCCTCGAAACAGCGAAAAATAAACCGCACAAAAATAAATCATCTCACTAGTCACAAACTGTTTAATAGCATTTACATTACATTCCAAAACTTTCAAATGTCCCTTTAATGAGGTATTTTTGAATGCGGATTTGGATTGAGTGCTTATTGGCCAAATTAGCATGATTTGGTTTTAGGGTAGATGTTTTAAAGTCCATTTTAGTACTGTCGTCGTCGTTTTATCTCCATATTAAAAACCACAGAAAAAAGAGATACAGGTAATTTTTTTAAAGTAATATCCTGCGACATATAACCACAGTAATTCTTTGATGCAAGCCACCGGTAAATGATACAATTTGATTCACAAAAAGATGATATCTTATTATTTTTAATGAGCAATATTGACGGAGTTATCCTTGTTCGTTCAAACTTTTAAAAAATAGAACTTGTTATTCACGAAATTACGTCCACACGACCCAGGAAATTTTAAGCTTCTCATTAACATTGAGCCCCCCGCTCCGAATAAAAATGATTCCAAATATCCAACAAGTGTAGGTTTTGTATAACTCAGTTTAAAATGTAAACTCTCTTCAGTTAAATCAACCTCTGTTTGTTGTTTTAGGTAGAAAAAATGTCATGGTTACATAATACGATTTATGAGTAAAAGTATTAGTGTGTTTTTTTAAACCCTTGTTGTGAACATTTCGGAGCTCATGTCTCTTGACCATGTACCTGTAGGTGGCAAACTTTAAAAACAAATTAATGATGATTTTAGGTTTTTGCATAAATTGTTCTCGATTTTTGAAAATTTTGTTTGATATTATTACTCAATGTTCTGCAATTATCTATATATTTTAAATTTTGTTCAATAAGAATATATTAGCCGGGTCGACAAATATATTATTTTTGAGGGGTAGAGTGTTGCGTAGTAAGAAATAGGTGGGGTGGATTTTTATTTTGCGGGAAAGAAAGATAATTCTGTTTAGATTTTTCCATTGACCGGAAGTGGTGAGTCCCCAAGTTTAATAAATCTGCCATTGCCACTATTACTCCCCTTTATTATGTTTTACTATCAAGAAATCGTTGAATATATTCATATCAAATGGATCATTTGCTTAAATGATAATGCAAGAAAAAAAGATATATGTTTTAAAACGAAATAAAAAGGAATTTTCGGTTACAATTTAGAAAATATATATAAATTCTTATTTTTCCTCATTAAACAAAACAATAGATACGTATATAAAGTATTTTATGGTCTTATCATTGAATTGCGGAATTCTTAAGTCGACTTTTTTTTTTATAATAACATTGATGAGGGAGAAAATTATTATTTATATGAAATGCTAATGAGGGTACATTTCTTTACATTGTGCCCCCCCCCATAATTTTGTAATTTTGCCGATATATAAGATACTATAGAAATCCTAACTACTATATGCTTGTGCCCCCTCAATTTTGTGCCCCCCTCAATAAAAACATCTGATGACATTTTTTGCTTTGTTTTTGGTTGTCAAGAAATTTTTGGCAGTTGATATCTGAAAATTTATGGCTGTGCCCCTCCCCCCAATAAAATGAGCATTATGGTTTTACTAGTATATTTGAGTCTTTGACCAAGTCGGGCGAGACCCGAGCGGTTTCCTTTTAAATAATTATCGAATATATATTTATTGTATTTATGCATCGCAAGATTGACATTGAATGTTGATAACCACACATTT
>PRKT01000173.1:0-19685 GCA_003671525.1 Saccostrea glomerata | reverse complement strand
CAGACAAAAATATTATTTCAAACCTGAAAATAAATACTGATAGAAAAAAATTGTTCAAACCCGAAAATCCTATATCGGGGCGTGAAAGGGGGCCGGGGGGGGATTGAACTTCATTAAGTACCAAATTTCTTTTAATACATTACTACTTAAATACTTCTTTGACTATATTGCACCACTGTACCAAAACGTGGGGGGGGGGTGGCAACCGACCTTTCGATCAACATTTTCAATAGTAAAAAAAATTATGTTTGGAAAAAAGGGGGGATGTATGTACTGTTAATCTATTTTAAGTTTACTATCATGTCAACAACCCTGTATTCAAAGTGGATAACACGAAATATATATATTCTTTATATCAATCTCTTATGACATTTAAGAAGCTATTATAAATTAATTAAGCATATCTTGCAGACCAAACTCTAATATTTCTTTAAATTTCGTTCTGATAATATATAACACCTTTTCACGCGTTGTAATTTAATCAAATGACCTCCTCGGTATTAAAATACTCAACGATTTCTTGATAGTAAAAAATAATAAAGGGGAGTAATTGAATCCTCAAACCGCCTTTTGATTGGTTATTTTGGATCTTGAATCTCGAAACTCGAATTTCGAATCTCGAATTTCGAATCTCGTATTTTGAATCTCGAATCTCGTATTTCGAATCTCGAATGAGCCTTCTGGGCTTTCGTAAGAATTGTATGATGTTACATGCGCATGTGTATGATTCTACCGTAGGTATTTACAAATTAATTAGTCGAGCTCTCTTTGATACTTTTTAGTTGAAATGCTCAAATTGACCTCTTACAGATGAGTATTTTTCTTATTACTTTGCACATTTTTCATACTTGTCTTTGTTTTGTTGAAAAGCAGTACCGAAAAACTGCATAAAGAAATCATGTCAAAGGATAGAATTATAAAGTATTGTTTATCTTTCAACATAGTCAATTGTTAGTTTTGAAAAGAATTTTTTTTAAATAAAGTGATTTTTCATGATGCTAGATTTCAGAAAGTAACATGGAAAAATGCCATCTTTTTAACATGGAAAGCAGTCGATGAGAAATTCTACTATCATCTTGAGCCTTAGTGTCATATTCATGTACGGAAAATACAGAAGTTACATGAACTGCACTGTTTCTGTATTAAGCAAATGCAACTATATGCTTTAAAATGAACTGATACAAAAAAAAACTGCTGCATTTTACGAGGAACCATGAAAAAACATGTGAAAACTGTCATGTTCTATCATCCAAGAGCATATAAAAATCTTTTCAATTATTATGTTTGAATCATGTTGAAAGTAATGGAATAAAATCAAAATTAAGTAATAAATCACTATAGAAACATATCTTGTTGTCACGTTACACAATTTTGTATTATAAGAATGAGACCTTAATTTGTGCGAAAAATCATTTGAGTTTAAAAAGTTCGTTGTGCTGTATATGTGTCATCTTCTCTTTTTTTCTTCAGGAACCAGTCCACTGAACACCGACAACAAAATTCAGACATAACATAAATGTAACATAACATAACACATACATCAGTGTCAACTATGTAGATTTATATCCTATAGAGACCTCATACTACCCAAATGAGTAAAGATAGAAGGAGAGTCCTTAAAAGGAGATTTTCATGATTTTTAAAAATGAATTTTTCATTAATTATCTTTACACAGGTTCATATCTGTCTTATTCGTCTTTGTGTATAGTAATAAAGAATTATTTATGCATCCTAAAGAGGCATGTTATAATTATGCAGTAATGCACTGCAGGTACAATACCACTTTTAGAGGAAGGATTTTCTAATCGTCCTTGGGGTTGAGAACGATGGATTTTTCGGCTCATTTTAGCCTTTGTCTCAACTTTTGCTTTAGTAACTTCTGTAAAAAAAAAAAAGAGAGGAATTAAAGTAGCTTTTTGATAAGGATTACAAAACACTGTTAACTTTACCAAATATTATCGGAAAAATACCTTTCATGGAACCTTCATTTTGGTACGACCTTTCTGGACTTTTATCATCAGAGGTGAAAGAGTCGTCATCCCCTAAGGTAGAAGACATATACTGTAAACTAACTTTTATATAGTCCGTGCGAGAAATCTTCACGAAAGTGTATTAACAACAGATCCCAAAAAAGGCTTGATCGCGAAAATTACAGTTATGTCCAATTCACTTCATCAATTCGATATTGTCGACATTGCAATGAGGACAATGTTGACACGATATTGTGATAAGATTGTCTAATATTGTTTTATTCATTATGAAGACATGTATAGTAGACGATGTCGATGCAATATCGATTTTACAAAGTCTACATCGTTATAATTTTTCATTGTATGTCAACATTGTCGACTTCGCAACATCGTCAACGTCAAAATCGCAATGTTAACAATGTTGAGGCGATATCGCGTTTACATCGTCTATACTGTTATTATTTCTACATTGTATGTCGACATCGCAGTGTAAACGGCTAATTGTATTTGGCGCGTCGGCGCGCCAGCGCGTCCATCTCATCCCAATATCACAAAAGTATTTTCTCCCAAAACACTCAAATGACTGCGATTTTCTTTACAATTTAATGTTATCGCTTATATTCAAGTCGACAGACCGAGCCCGATTGCATTACTTTGTAAGGTGGATCAAGAAATATTTACCTTGTAGGTGGTGGCTCAAATCGCAAGGGAAGAGGTCTAAGGCATAGCTTTAGTTATTTTACTACATCAGTTTTTAATAAATTTAAATTTCTCAGGGATCCAGATCCCCTTTGATCCATGCATGCCTAGCCACGTTTCGTGCAAGAGTAATCCGATTTATACCGGAATTTTGGAATTGCCCCCCCCCTCTCTCTCTCTCTCTCTCTCTCTCTCTCTCGTATATATATCTCCAAACTTTAACTTTAGCATTTAAAAATATTAGGTGCTTTGTTTTTAATAAATTTATTTTATGTTTAACACATATGCCTGGGAACCGAGGGAGGGGTATAGAAACTGTAGTGTTTGACAAAACAATAATTTGTACTGAAAGAAGTTCGATCCCCCCCCCTCGAAATTGGATTTTCGTGTTTGGACAATAGATACATTTTTTTTCTCTTTTTTTTTTTTTTTGCTTGATAAGATTTTTTAGATTCGATTTTTATTTCTTTCACTCCCCCTTTTCAATTTGCTTCCAGTGCCAAATTATCAAATTAAAATTTACCGGTATTACGTTATGAACCTAGACTCTAGAGTTTAAACTCCTTTTTAAAGATTTGATTTTCATGGCTATAAGATGCCATACATAGGTATCAGTGTTTAAAAGTATTCCTTGTTACGTTTTAGAATAATAGTACTACTAAGAATTGATTTGTCTTTATAAGATGTCTGAGGATGGGGAGAAACTTTGGTTACAGGCATGACTTTGCTATGACTTTGACTTAGCCCTTTTAAACAATTTTTTAGTCAGAAGAATACCTTATTCATTTCTTAAAAAAAAATTGAACAGAGAAAAAGTCTTACACTTTTTGGCATATCATTCTAAGCAAGTTGTGAACAAAGTGTGAAATGAAACATTTAATCTTATTGAAACCGTCATTAAAATCAACACCTATCAGAATTTGATTAGTAAAGGATATCGAGCCCGATGCTGAGTAAGCGATAAATTTATTAAACAAAATCTGTTGAGCGAGCGCGCCTACGCGCCGAATACAATTAGCCGTTGAAACGATCTCCTGTTTACATCGTCTACATTGATTTTGTTTCTACATTAACGTAGACATCGTCCACAATGTCTTACTCGATATAAGCCAACACAAATATGTAAACAAGAAAAGACGAATGCAATGTTCACACAATATCAACTCAATTTCGACCAACATATCGATGTCGACGATGTGAACAATGTAAACAAGATTTTATAAAGAGGCAATGTTGACACGATGTCGACTCAATATGGACTCGATATCGACCTATATTGCGATGTTGACGATGTAACCGACGTAAGCAAGAAAAAAAGAAGACAAACTTACATTGTGATGTCGACGAAATGAACAATGTTAACAACAGAAAAGGGGAAGGCAATGCTAACAAGATATGTGAACTCAATATTGTTAAACAATGTAACATATAGAGAGATAAACAAAGGTATTATCCAGCATTATCATGTTAATATGTTATGATATTAGTAGGACTGGTATTTTTACAGCGATGTCGACAATATAGAAAAAACACCGTGCACTTAGTATACCTCAAAAATTAATCGTCGCGAACTAGATTTCCCCAGTTAAGTTAGGAAATAAAGTCACCGCGAATAAAAGTTGGTTAACAGTAATGAAAATACATCAATATCCAAAAATCGAAAGAACTTTACAATGTTTACAGTGTCCAGTAATCAAAATAAAAAGGCAACTTAAACTATCTCTTCAGACGTTTAAACAATTTAAACTACGAGGTGTGATCAGAACTTACGATAACTAATTGAATACCTTCCATTTAGAAAAGATATATATGGTTTCAGTGTTATTTTTTTTAAGTAGTCTTTTCTGATTTTATCATTTTATCGCTCATCTGCAACGGCTGTGCATCTGCGTTGCAGAAGGAAGAGCGAAAATAGGAAATTGATATACAAATGGACGTGATCGTTTGAAACATAGATTTTCTGATTGATTTCTATCGATAAAAAGGTTACCTTTTTGGACATCATCATGGTAAGACTTATCTTTACATTCATCACCAGAAGAAACGGAATCGTCACTACCTGAATAAGATATACGTTATAAACGTCAATTTAAATAATGAACATAAAAAACTCTCAAAATCCACACATGTAATGAAACTTTAGCGTGCGTCTGTAGATTGTGAGACATACTTTTTCTGATCGATCCTTATAAAAATAATTAAAAAACAAAACCTTTTTGAAATCTTTATTGTAAAACTCGTCTGCACCTTTGCTGACAGGAGAATCATCATATTTAGAATGAAATCATATCAAAAAATCCAACATTTAAAACAAACGGTTCAATATGGAAACAATAAATTATGATTAATTACTAAATCTTTTTTTAAAGTGTTTGTACTTAGGATTAATATTCATGAATTAGGTGGAGATAATGTTTGCTATAATGGCTGTGTGATGCGTACAGTGTGTGTGTTTGTCTGTGAATGTGCTTGTCGCTCTCGCTTTCAGCACCACCTGGCCAACAGTTTTGCTGTGAAAAGGAAGGAAAATGCGTCAGTCTTAATTCCCTGCCAGGTATAACCTCTCCACAGTTAGACCTATGTGGCCCAGATATGGGATCCTCCTCAAGGTAGCAGATGGAAATAGGGTACCTTGCAGCCCCAAGCAGAAGCACAAGGTCTTGGAGGAGACTAGGCCCCTAAATGCACGGCATGCATGGCCCACTGGCGTGTGGATATGCCCTGATGCTTGCAATCCTAGTCCCCAGTTATGGGTAAAAAGCAACAAACCTCTGCCTTGTGGTTACCTTTGAGAGAAGAAAGGTTAAGGAGTAAAGCCTACAGAAATCCGCTCAGGTAAGGGCGTTAGATGGGTAAACCTAGTTACCTAGGAGAAGATAAACTCTAATTCAAAAATCACGGGCAGAACTAGTCTCGTTAGCCATAGAAAGCCATAGATCTAGTGGAAGGAAACCATAAACAAATTAACCTGGTCCTCCAGGTTGGGGGTTGGGCAAGGGGGTAATCTCCCTTTCCTTTAAAATAATAGCGATTAAGGAAACAAGGACTAGAAATAATTCTTCTAACGTCGAGTCTTTTGCATACCAGCAGAATACTGCATGTTTGATTGTGAACAGTGAAAGCCGACAGGAAGCTTATACTGAACACACGTACTAAAATGTGATTCGGTTTCTGGAGTGTACGAACCATGTATGAAACAGAAAAACAGGCTCAAGTTCTGAGAGATATAAAGGAAAACAGGCTACAATTCATGTACTAGGCATAAGTGAGTACACATGGACAGATTGTGGGAAGAATATTGCCAGTACAGGTGAAGTTATTGTGTACTCTGGAAGAAGGGACAATCAACATCATGAGAGTGTAGCAGTCATCCCAAGTAAAACGCAGCAAAAGCATCAATAGAATTCCATCTTGTAAATAAAAGAATCATCAGAGTAAGACTGAAAACAAAACCTATTTAGACATCTATAATACAGGTTTATGCCCTTACAAATGAAGCAAAAAATGAGATTAAAGTGGAATTTTATGAGGCTCTACATGTACATGCAGAATTTCAAAAAGTTCCAAAGCAAGATCTGACGATAATCATAGGAGATCTCAATGCGAAAGTTGGAAGCGATAATGTTGGTTATGAAAGAGTTATGGGGAGGATTGGCTGTGGACGTATGAATCAGAACGGTGAATACTTCACGGAATTCTGTGGAAACAACAACTTGGTCATTGGTGGAATACTTTTACACAAATACACAGATACACAAACTCACATTTTGCCACCTAAAGGGAGAGATAAAAACCAAATTGACCACATTGCCATCAATGGAAAATGGACAAGATATTTACAGGATGTAAGAGTGAAACGTGGGGCTGATGTTGGAAGTGATCACCACTGTGTTACTGCCAGCATAAAGCTTAAGCTGATGAAAGTAGCGCCAAATAGCAACGTCAGGCAAATAGATACAGGCAAGCTGAAAGAAAATAAAGTGAGACAAGACTTTAGATTAGAGCTAAAGAACCGATTTCAAGTCTTTCAATGTAGTTTTGTTGATAATGAAGCGGTTGACGAACACTGGAGTGAAAGCTGCAACCTGTTCAGTGAATCAAGCAAGAAGTGTCTAAGGTTTAAGAAGCAGGTGAATAAGGAATGAAATACACCAGATACTTGGAATATCACTGACAAAATGAAAGATCTTAAAACTAAGCTATGTAACACCCACTCAGAAAGAATAAAAGAGAGATTAAGAGAACAATATTCCAACTGCAATAGAGATGTGAAGAAAGCAACAAAGAACTGGTTTATATCAGGCATAACAAGAGAAACTGAGAGAGCTGCTTCTGAACAAAGAATGGGAGATCTCTTTCAAATAACAAAAAGTTGAGTGGAAGGAAAAGAAAAACAAACATGCCTGTGAAAGACAAGGAAGGCAACCTCATTACATCCGAAGGGAACAAGATGAAAGATGGAGAGAACATTTTGAAGAAGTGTTGAATCGCCCGGAGCCTAACGAAATGGCACACATACCGGAAGCTGACACTAGTTTAGAAACTGACACAGAGGAACCATCTAAAGCCAAAATATTCAAAACAATAACAGCCCTTAAGAACAACAAAGCACCTGGAAATGACCAACTGCCAGCAGATTTATTCAAAGCAAATCCAAACCTTGCAGCAGACATTTTACACTCATTATTCACCAAGATCTGGAATAACAATAGAATACCAACGACATTGTCCAAAGCAAATATCATTAAAGTGCCAAAGAAAGGAGATCTTACTAACTGCGATAACTGGAAGGGCATCACATTACTATCATACCTATTAAGATTTTCAGCAGAATAATTAAAGACAGAATTAAAACTGCAATAGATGCCAAAATAAGACAAGAGCAAGCAGGTTTTAGGAAAGGGAAAAGTTGTTGCGACCAGTTGTTTACCCTACGAAATATTATAGAGCAATGTACAGATTGGCAAAGATAGCTTATAATAAACATTATAGATTTCGAAAAAGCCTTTAACAGTATCCACAGAGAAAGCTTATGAAAGATCTTAAGACATTATGGAATACCACCAAAGATAGTAAAACTAATAAAGCTTTTTACGTGGAGTTTAATTGCTCTATAAGCAGCTCATCAGATGCATGCTTCATAGTAAAATCTGGCGTGAGGCAGGGATGTGTGATGTCAGCTCTCCTTTTTATACTAGCAATTGACTGGGTAATGAAATCAACCCTAAATGGCAATAACACAAGAATAAGATGGACACTCTTTACCAGTCTTGAAGACCTAGACTACGCAGATGACTTGGCCCTACTATCACATCTGGAAAAGCATATGCAAAGTAAAACATCAAAATTACAAGGAATTCAGAAAAAATGGACTAAAAATCAATACCAGGAAAACTAAAGTTATGTCATTAAACACCAAACAACCAGCAAGAATATAGGTTGGTGGAAACGACCTGAGCAACACAACAACGTTTACCTATCTTGGCAGCATAGTGACATCAGAGGGGTGCAGACAAAATATAAAGGCCTGACTAAGTAAATCTAGATGTGCCTTCATCAATCTCAAGAACATCTGGAAAACAAGTGACATAAGTAGAAGGACAAAAATAAGAGTATATAACAGCTGCGCACTGTCTGTCCTACTCTATGGGTCAGAATGCTGGAGAATGACAGAAGGATATATATGCAAACTCTCTATTTTCCACAATGGATGCCTCAGAAAGATCATGAGGATTTTCTGGTCAAACAAAATTACAAATGTGGAACTACATGAGAAGGCAAACACAGACAACATGGGAACTTTGTTGACTAAACGGATATGGCGATGGATAGGGCATGTGTTGAGGAAGCCAGCCCACAACATCACCAAATTAGCCCTTAAATGGACACCGGAGGTAAGAGAAAACCTGGTCGGCCAAAGACCACCTGGCAAAGGACGGTTGAAAAAGAAATGAGGGACCACAAGCTAATATATAACGTGCGGAGAGCTAGAAAGAAATGCCAAAGATAAAGAGAAGTGGAGAAATCTAGTCCTTTCCCTACGTGCCCACGGGCATAACGAGGACTAGGTAGGTAAGTGTGTGGGGATAATGAATAGTATTCAAGCTCAAAAGCCGATTTTATATAACAAAAAAGAGCAGAGCAAACAAGGACCTCTAAATCTGTGCTATTTTTTATGAATGGAAAGTGACGTAAAAATCCGTTCACAATTGTTGTGTAAAATTGGCATAAAAACTAGTATGAAAAACGTCAGTCAGCATTTGTGTTAATGATCAGATATTTTTTTGCTGGCAGGGTCTTTGTATTCACCAAAGATATTATGAAATGATGACTTTTAAGAGTTTGTTGATATTCTTGTTTCATCAACTTCATCAATATGCCTAATAATCGTTTATTATATATCATGTATAATTTTGAATTTTCATTACGGCTGTAAATACGTCGCTGTAAAATCATGATTAGTAACGAACTTATAAGCAACACATAGTTTCCTAAGTTGGTAGATCTAACTTACTTTGTATCAATTGTGCAATAAAACAGTTACAACCAAACTATGAACTGGGGGAGGCAGGATCTCCGACCTTTTTGTGAAAAGACTTTTGCAAGGAATTCTGTATTATCAATCGGTTTCATTTTTTATCTCAAATGCGTCGCTAGCCATAATTTTGTAAACTAAAAGTAAAATATTTGAAATAATTAAAAACCGTGCTCAGCAGGAGGACTGTCTAATGCTTCTTGGAGTTGAGTATGTTGGACTTCCCTTTTTCTTTCAACATGGGTAACATTTTCTGCAAAATGTAGAGCGAAAATAGGAAATTAATATACAAATGGACGTGATACATAGATTTTCTGATTGATTTCTATCGATAAAAAGGTTACCTTTTTGGACATCATCATGGTAAGACTTTTCTTTACATTCATCACCAGAAGAAACGGAATCGTCACTACCTGAATAAGATATACGTTTATAGCTTTAAACGTCGTTTCAAATAATGAACATTTTCAGTGGATCTTCTCAAATGTATATGTAAATTGGGACATATTGAATTTGACTTTTCATCTAAGTTTTGATAGCTTTATTGCTATGTGTATTTTACTACTAAATTAGAATCTAAAAACAATGCAAAAAAATTATAAACCTTGCTGAGTGGTCAGCATCTCCCATCCAGTCGTGGCATGAACTTCAAGGGATTCTTTAGTCACTTTCTTAGGCGACACATATCTTGCCTCCTTCTTTTTTGCTGTCATATTATAAAAATATAAAGCAGAAAATATGTAATCAATAAAAATTAAACAGAAAGACATGGTTTTCCTGGTCCATCCTTATTAAAAGAACGGATACATGAACATGTTATAACGAGACGTCGTCATTGTAAGACTCGTCTGCACCTTTGATGACAGGAGAATCATCATATTCTGAGTGAAATCATATTAAAAAGTACCATATTTAAAAAAAATGGTTCAATATGGAAACAATAAATGATGATTAATTGCTATAAGCTCTCTATGAATTATCTTTATAATTGATTTTGTACTTGTGTTTTTAAATTTATCAATGTGCACAATATTAACAGATATATCAATACGAACTTTTGTCATCCATTGTCTTTATCTCTTTCAATATCTTCATTCTTTTTCCCTTTGAGAGTCCCATATCTTTCAGGTCATCGTCCGTCATCCATTTCAATACTTCCAGATCAATATCTTCATTTTTAAACGTTTCTATTTCAGTCTGTAAGCCAATCTTCTCTAACAGCGTTTCAATTGTGTCACTATCCATTTTTTTTTATAAACTGTAAACATAACTTGATACATTTGGCTGTGTAATTTTTAGTGCTTTCGGTGGAGAGAAACTTCCACTAATTCAAGTACAACTTAAGGTAGTCCGATCCTCAGGTTTATAAAATTAGCAGTTAAGCACTAATCAAAAAATACTTATAAAAGTATCTCTGAATCCACACAGTTACATGTATGTAAATTTATCCACAGTATTTCTTTAAAGTTCAAGATTTAAGTTAATCATATTATGAAGTGAAAAATGTCAAATCTCCAATATTTTTGCAGAGGACGCGAATTGGAATATCAGTAAATATATTTTAGGTTAAAAAACGATAGGTATCAAGCATTCAGAGAAAATGTCATGATTTTTATACTTATTTGGTATTTTTTGTCTTCTATTTCCATTATATGCCTAATAGTGCAAACCTAAATTAATAAATAAAAACGAAATTATTAAATAAAGAGAAACGAAATTATTAAATGAAGAAAAACGAAATCAATATATAAAGAAAAACGAAATTATTAAATAAATCATTTCGTTTTTCTTTATTTAATAATTTCGTTTTTCTTTATATATTAATTTCGTTTTTCTTTATTTAATATCAATTTAATTTTCAATAGACCCTTCCCCCCATGAGAATCAAAAGCTCTTTACCCTGGGACCATGAAGTTTTAAAAATTTTGTAAGAAGCACCCTCAATTATCATACCGTATGCCGGGTATTTTCTGCGGTTGTTCAATTTTTGTGGAATTTGGCGGATAAGGTAAATCTCAAAAAGTTACAATCGCAAAATATTTTTAATATGCCTTCGCCTATTTTATACATGAAGTTATAATAAATGGTTTGTATATCTGATAGAATTTTCATTCTCTGTGCAGCAGACCAGTTATATTATTTGGGACTCAAGATTTTTATAATGATGTGTTCTGCAGACTCATGCGTGGACGTGTCTTCATTAGCGAGAAAATTTTGGAGACATTGTAACTCCAACAACAGCATACAAAATAAGGCAGTTTTTCTTTTTTCTTTTTTTTCCACTTTTCAATCTTGTGTTTTGTCTTGAGACCATGATATTACTGTTTCTGTTTACCATATTGCTTGATTGTCTCGTGAATTTCATCCAAAGCAGACGACTGACAGAATACATTTACTGACTCATATCAAGGGCAACATGCGTTTTGTCGGACCCAAAACCAAACTGAAGGCAAACCGTTTGGTTCGAGGGTCGACAAACGCATTTTGTCCAAGAACACAGTCAAGAAATGTTTTGCCATACCTTTCATTAATATGTATTTTATACCGTCTGTCGTGATGTAACCTCAGGTCCGTCACTTTTGAACACCATCGAATCAAAATGAGATTAAGCTCCGCCCATTCTGTAACGTAAGCGGTCAAATATCTCATCGACCGGTCCAACATCTCATACAGCGGTCAACATCGATTTTTTTTATGCCTGCTCACTAAAACATAAGAAGTGGTAGACTTTTTTCGTTTAGATTTGTTTAAGAACAAAATTTTAAAGGTATAGCAATATTACTTACGCCTCAACGCACATGACACATGTGATTTTGAGGTGGTTGATTGTGCAACTGTTTGTTTAAACTTAAAATGAAAATCCCGAATTAATTTTTATGGCAATTGATTTTTACTACATTTTAGATAATGGCTTGGAGGCATTTATTATCATTATCTATATATTCATTAAAATCATTTTGATAGATCGTTTAAAACAAACGCCTGCGGTGTTAGAATAAAGATTTTGATTGTTGTTTGAGTGGACTAGTACTGTTGCTACAATAATTATTTTCAAATGGGACAAGGCATAATTTTACAAAGAGAAACTAAAAGCTAATAGTTTAATCAACTATAATTATGTAGGGTGAAGAAATATGCCACCATATTTTACTTCCGTCAACATCGCCAAAAATTCTAAAATTTTAGAATGAGAACTGTAAAACATTGTGCTGAATTCTTTGTGAAAACTTTGTGATTGAAACTTATAATCCGTACCTGGATACCCTGCTGAGGG
This sequence comes from Saccostrea glomerata, assembly GCA_003671525.1. Lineage (NCBI taxonomy): Eukaryota > Metazoa > Mollusca > Bivalvia > Ostreida > Ostreidae > Saccostrea > Saccostrea glomerata. Next base: position 7,207 of record PRKT01000173.1, on the reverse strand, counting down.
TAATTAGTTGTTTTCGACTAAAAAATGTAGCAGTAATTATAGGTCAAATTTGAAAAAAAAATACAGCGATAATAAGATGAATTTTTTTGGCGATGTAGGGGTAATATTGACCTCCCTTTGTCCCCATCCAATCAGGACGATAGGGGCTATATATGAATTTCACAAATTTCATTTCCTTTCACCGATAGATGTTAAAGTAGGTTGAAATTCAGGTTCAGCTGTTCCAAAGGAGAAGCTTAAAATCTTTCAATGTTAAATCAAGTAGGAAGACGTGCGACGCACGACGACAGAAAAAAACCCGGAATACATAGGTAACCAAAGTAAAGTTATATTATTTTATGTACTACTCGGTGGGTTTCTTTTATTTTTCCGCGTAAAATATCATTTTAAATCTTTTATTTGGTAGATCAACCATATCAAGTTATATGGTTTTTTTTAACTAAATCAACTTTTTTTTCTTTAATCATTATAGCTTAATAGTTTTCGCTTAACATAATTTGTCATGATTCGAAGCAATATTTTGTTTACGCTATCTTAAGGTCAAGATCTAGTAAATAACTTTAGACTAATTTTTTGGTGTTTGATCCAGTATGACGTCATAATCAATTTCAACTTTCTTTTTCCCGTACTTTACGGCTTTAGCAGAATTATGTAGAAAATAGGGCATTTTTATGACATACAATTTGAATTCATATGAAAAGTAAACCGGATACCTTTATTAGATTTGATATTGATTTAAAGAAGAGGCCATGCACATACGAATTACCATTTTCTGAGAGACTGTAGGCAATCTGGATACATCTCCTTTGTCAAATATGAAAGAAAAACTCTCATATTCATGGCTGGCTTTCTTAATTTTTCATTGAAAATGAAAGTTAAAAATATAGTTTTTCATCTTGTTTACATGTACCTACATATCATGCCCCGATACACTTTATCCGACCAAGCTAAATTTGTAAAGCATTAATAAAGGAATTTATTGGAATTTATTTCTCAAATTTGAAAAATCTGTAGGTACCTTTCATTTACTAGATCTTGACCTTAAAATAAACAAGAAAGTGAGATTCTCTATGAGGCAGATAACGACATATCATGCCGTCAAGGACTATAATGCGTCAGAATTGAAATTGTATTGAAAGGTACATTTGTAATGAGAGATTTTCCAACATGATATTGAGGGTGCTTCGACCTTTTCACTCTGGGAACATGTAATCAGATAGGGTCGCTTTTGCTAGTTCCCGTTTTGAACACATTAAATACACTGTAACTACCGGTCTTGTAGAGTAGGCTTCCCCCCCCTAATATTTTTCCCCGGAAAACTGGCTCTAGAGTAGGATCCCCACCCCGAAAAACTGGCTCTAGAGTAGGACCCCCCCCCCAGGAAAACTGGCACTAGAGTAGGATTTCCCCAATGGAAATCCCACAGCAGAGTCAATTTTTAAGGGGGGGGTCCTACTCTGTATAGTAGTTATAGAGTGCGATTTTTCCCCAGAGTCAACCCCCCCTCCCCAATGAAATATAATTTAAGGACAGATGATACAAACAAATTTTGAAAATTGCAATTTTAGTCCTATTTTTATAAGTAAAATAAAAGTTAATTTTTTTCATTAAAAGTTTCACAAAAATGGGATTTAAGGAGATTTAAATTGACCAAAAAAATGTATTGATTAATAAGTATGGTTACAAAAAAGTGAAAATTTGAACATCATAGTAAGGTTACAATTTTTTACTATTTTAGAAAGTTTATTATTGTAATCATATACATCCAAAATACGTCCAAAAATATATACCAGTCTAGATACCATTATTGTTATTTTGAGAATATTTACATTTCATTTAAAAGCTAAATATTTTGGTTGAGAGTCCATGGTTTGCCTTACAACAAAATAAAAAAAAAACAACACCCATTTACCTTTTAACACGCATTCTCTGTAAGCACCAACAAATTTACTATAGGACTTGGAAACGACATGTCTCGGATTTTGATGAAATTTTCACCATAGGTGTGTCTTAGTACAAAACTATTAAATATGGTGTCGGAAGTTTCACACGTGCACTTGGTTGCCATGGAGACGTATCCATTTATTTCGGCCATTTTTGGCCCATTTTGACTAAATGAAAACATGAAAATTGAGGAAATGTAAATGAATATTTATCGGTATCTATACACTCTAACAAAAATCATTGGATCATATGATAACATGAACTTTTAAGGTACACAGGACATATAATCGTTTATTTTAGAAATATTTCTTATGTAAGAAAAAGGTCATGCAAATTGACATGGTTTCGAAAAAATTGAAAAATGGGGAAATTGGCATTTTTTGAGATCTTTAAGGCTAAATAAGAAAAATTGTCCGCGGAAACTTTCCAAATCTCATGTGTGTTATTATACTTGATGAACTTTTAAGGTACACAGGACATATAATCGTTAATTTTAGAAATATTCGTAATGTAAGAAAAAGGTCATGCAAATTGACATGGTTTCGAAAAAATTGAAAAATGGGGAAATTGGCATTTTTTGAGATCTTTAAGGCTAAATAAGAAAAATTGTCCGCGGAAACTTTCCAAATCTCATGTGTGTTATTATACTTGGGAATAAGTTGTATCATCTCATGAAAAAACATAAGTGGGCTTTTGATCCTATTTTTAGTTACATGCATCTATAAATAGATATATTTGAGAAAAATGTGAAAAATCAAATTTTGGCAGAGTTTTAATTGTCATTGCTGCATAATTAGGAAGCATATTGTAAAATTTGAGATTTTAATGACAAGAGCTGGACACCATTAGCTGGTATGTATATTGGTTGAGGGGAATTCCCATTTCTATTTTTAGTATCAGGTGGCTAAATATAGATATGTCTCTGAATATTAAGAAAAATTGCATTTTTGTTCTAATTGGAAGCTTCATATAAAAATTCTTAAAAAATATAAAGCTGTCTTCAATACCTTTCAAAATGTACATGTGTTTGTACAATAATTGCCACAATATTGAGGATGAACTCTTGCATCATTTTATAACAACAATGGTCTAAAAATAGATTACTCGAATAATTGAGAAAATGTAGATTAATGCACCTTTTCAGGCACTTTTTAGATGTAATTGTTGCATAATTAGGAAATATTTTGTAAAATTTGAGATGTCACTGACAAAAACTGGACACTTAGCTGGTATGGATAATGGTTAAGGGGAATTCCCATTTCTATTTTTAGTATCAGGTGGCTAAATATAGATATGTCTCTACATTTTATGGAAAAATGGCATTTTTGTTCAAATTGGAAGCTTCATATAAACAGTCTTAACAAATGTAAAGCTGTCTACAATATGCTTTTAAAATGTACATGTGTTTGTTCAATAATTGCTACAATTTTGAGGATGGACTCTTGTATCATTTTATAGCAACAATGGTCTAAAAATAGATTCCTGGTATAATCTATAAAATGTAAATTATTGCACTTTTTCAGGCACTTTTAGAAGGCATAGCTGTATAATTAGGAAGTATATTCTTAAATTTGAGATGTTAATGACTGTAGCTGGCCACAACTAGCTAGTATGGACAATATTTGCGGGAGGTTCCTATTTCTATTTTTAGCTCTTCTGAGCCAAAGGCTCAAAGAGCTAATGTAATGCTATGGCCATCTTTGCGGTATGCATCGTGCCGTATGCGTTAACTTTTTATAATATGGGCCATAACTCAAGAACCCCTTGGCCAATCATTGTCAAATTTGTCACAAGGTATCATTTGCCCAAGGGCTACCGTTTATAATAAAACTAGGGATGGGACCCTAAAACAAGGGGAGATAATCAGGAAAATAAAATCAAAAGTACTGGTTGCAAAAAAATCTTGTTCTCCAGAACCACCACGCAGATTTTCACCAAACTTATATACAAAATTTACACTTAATAAAAACGTTGATATTTTGCTTACTATAAAGTAAGGATATTAAGTCTTGTAAGTTGATGTATCTCAGGACTTCACATCATGTAAACACAAAAATAGGTCACGGGGACCTACTTTTTAAATTTTACGGGCTTTCGTTTTCAAATTGCTTTGGTGGCATATTTCAAACACTTTCAGGCCTATGATTATAAAACTTTGTCAGTTGATGCATCTTGGGTTCTCAAACAACATCAACTAAAAAAGGTCATCGTGACCGGCTAATTGTATTCGGCGCGTCGGCGCGCTCGCGCAACAGATTTTGTTTAATAAATTTATCGCTTATACAGCATCGGGCTCGATATCCTCTACTTAACAAAGAACTGAAAGTACTGATAGGTGTTGATTTTATTGACGGTTTCAATAAAATTTTATGTTTCACACTTTGTTTACAACTTTTTCAAGTTATGTTCATTTATGCTCCATTAGGAAGTTTGTTAGAATTAAATAAAAAGAAAATGACACGATTACACAGAGTCAAAAAGGTCATGTTTGTTTATTCAAAGTGCGTTAATATGGTCCATATTAACGCACTTTGAAAAAAAAAAATTTTTCAAAGTGCGTTAACCTGGTCCCAAAAATTAACGCACTTTGAAAAATTTTTTCAAACTGCGTAATTTTTTCAAAGTGCGTTGCCACAGAGCTGTATCTTCAAAAATTTTATTTTGCTGGTAAAATGTGCTATTATGACTTATTTGTATGTAATTTAAACCCTAATGACCAATAAGCCCAAAATAAAGTTTAAAAATGTTTCAGAAGAAATATTTCTGTACAACCGAACATACAGTTTTATATAAGAAATAATTATTGTACAGGACGACAATAATTCAATTTTGCTTTAATCAAAGCTTATAAAAAACTTTCCATCGCGATTATGAACAACAGAAGTTTATTTAGATTTATGATTTATTTTTCTGTCATTAGATTAGTAAATCACAAATTTGCAATAAAATTTTCCGATGTCAAACATGCAGCTTTAAGCCATAATATTCCATATAAAGTAATTGATAATATAGTGTGTTTTGATTAAATCTTAAGTTAGACTGGGATTCGGGCAACATAGGATCTGTTGGACCAGAAGGTGAAAATAAATTCATTTTCACCTTCTGGTCCAACAAATCCTATGTTGCCCTCAAACCCAGTCAATACATGTAAATGTATACTGTTGTACAGTGGTCCTTAAAGACTAAATTTCTCTTTAAGATCGTATCGTTTTCGTCATATTTCATTATTTCATACAAGAATTGTGTTAAAAAAACATAGCATGTGTAAAGGCTCATTTAGAATTTCAAATAATTGAATAACATGCTATGACAAATTCCATCTTTGACCCCGTATCAAATTGATATCAGCAGAAAAGGGGCAAATAAAGTAAACTTGAAAGGTCAGAATATGAAATGTAGACCATAAACCGAGTTTATATCGGTCTACAATGATATGATAAATGGTTCCTATGGGTCGAATTTTTTATCATCTGAATATTTTTTTTTTATTTGCTTTGCCTTGTTAGACCTTATTCCTTACCAACATATAAGCTCTCAGATATCTCTACATTTTGTGTCAGAGAAGATTTTTGTTTCCATTAAAGTTTATATCAAAATAAAGAACTCAGCTTATACAATAGCTTTTATTACAAGTTATATCGTCGTTGATGCTATTCTATGAAAAAAAAATAAATAAATAAAAATTCCAGAAATTTTGGGGACCTAAGTTATTTTTCATGATCTTAGATAACCTTTTCGTCATCTTTTGAAACAACGTCACCTAAATCTGATAAATTGCTAGGAGGAATTAACCAACACATATTTTAGAGCCTTACATGATTGATCTTATCTTTTTCCTATAAAAGATACTGTCAAATCTAGCATTCATATATTTACATTAGCAAATTTAGACTGTAATCTTCTAATCATTGTACTGTCTATTCTATGGGTAAGTATGAACGTATTGATGTTGATTTTTTCTTCTTTTTTTTTTTTTTAGAATAAAACTTTATTTTCAAAGAAAAAAAACTAATTATTAGCAAATGAAAAGTGCAACCACCCTTTTAGATTTTGTAACATATCAAGATAAAGAAGATTTATATGATCAATGCAGGAGGCTAACAGGAAATGGGATCAGAGAAGAAGGGATGTTTGCTCATTATGCAACTGATCCTATAAAATATTTTTAGATTCACACTTCTTTATCTTGATATGTTACAAAATCTAAAAGGGTGGTTGCACTTTTCATTTTCTAATAATTAGTTTTTTTTCTTTGAAAATAAAGTTTTATTCTAAAAAAAAAAAGAAGAAAAAATCAACATCAATACGTTCATACTTACCCATAGAATAGACAGTACAATGATTAGAAGATTACAGTCTAAATTTGCTAATGTAAATATATGAATGCTAGATTTGACAGTATCTTTTATAGGAAAAAGATAAGATCAATCATGTAAGGCTCTAAAATATGTGTTGGTTAATTCCTTTTAGCAATTTATCAGATTTAGGTGACGTTGTTTCAAAAGATGACGAAAAGGTTATCTAAGATCATGAAAAATAACTTAAGTCCCCAAAATTTCTGGAATTTTTATTTATTTATTTTTTTTCATAGAATAGCATCAACGACGATATAACTTGCAATAAAAGCTATTGTATAAGCTGAGTTCTTTATTTTGATATAAACTTTAATGGAAACAAAAATCTTCTCTGACACAAAATGTAGAGATATCTGAGAGCTTATATGTTGGTAAGGAATAAGGTCTAACAAGGCAAAGCAAATAAAAAAAATATTCAGATGACAAAAAATTCGACCCATAGGAACCATTTATCATATCATTGTATACCGATATAAACTCGGTTTATGGTCTACATTTCATATTCTGACCTTTCAAGTTTACTTTATTTGCCCCTTTTCTGCTGATATCAATTTGATACGGGGTCAAAGATGGAATTTGTCATAGCATGTTATTCAATTATTTGAAATTCTAAATGAGCCTTTACACATGCTATGTTTTTGTAACACAATTCTTGTATGAAATAATGAAATATGACGAAAACGATACGATCTTAAAGAGAAATTTAGTCTTTAAGGACCACTGTACAACAGTATACATTTACATGTATTGACTGGGTTTGAGGGCAACATAGGATTTGTTGGACCAGAAGGTGAAAATGAATTTATTTTCACCTTCTGGTCCAACAGATCCTATGTTGCCCGAATCCCAGTCTAACTTAAGATTTAATCAAAACACACTATATTATCAATTACTTTATATGGAATATT
>PRKT01000172.1:997320-1017463 GCA_003671525.1 Saccostrea glomerata | reverse complement strand
TTAAGTTGCAGTTCTTAGCCTCTTGTATATTCAATATCGTTTGTTATCACATTAAAACTATTTTGAATCTAATTTACGTTACCATCTAAATTAAGAAAATCAATTTTACCAAAAACTACATGTAAAATAACATTTTATGGGAATTGTAAGATTGTTAAAGATTGCATCAAGCATGTTCTTGTCAGAGTGATAAATTAATCGTATACTCTAGAACAGCTAGAAAATACATCTTTCAAGAATTTATCTTTCAAGGTATTCCGTATGTTTATAACAAAATAAATTCCCAACACCCTAAAATGTTTTATATAATTGTTTTTAATTCCGTCTCAAATATGGTGATATATTTGGCTTTTTGAATATAATGCCCTTCTTATCTAACTTGCTTTCAATGATATATTGCAACATTTTTATAATCTACCATTTTCGGTCCACCATATTTACACTTTTGAATTACTACTTTTTTCTTCACTTTTATGATTTAACTTTTCATATTTTTCATAAGTAAATCTCTAAGATTTGGCAAGGTAAGTACTCAGTAATAGATAATTTTGTTCGGGTATAAATAATGAAATTATGTTTTTTAATTAAGTCTTTCAAATAGAGTGAGTTTTAAAAGGTTTGCATTGTGTCATGGTTTTCTCCATCTTTTTAAAAACATATTTTAACTCATATCTTTTCACGAGAGGGACGTTAAACAACATACACTCAATCATATCTTTTCATGCTTTACAGAAAACTTAACCCTAGACCTTATATAAAGTAATAATTTAAAAGTTGTTGCATTAAGATCATACTTCGATTTCCTTCCTGAAACTGCTGCAAAATAACACAAAACATTTTACAAAAGCTTTCACATTCAATTTCTAAATTCTAAGGAACCACGGTGTTTTGTAAAGATAATACTAAATATGGATGCAATCTCAATTTAGAACTTTGTTCATGGGATGTACAAAAATCATGATATTATTTTAAGATTACAACTTAATGCACAGAACATGACTCTTCTATATTATTTTTTCAAACATACCATGCATAGAGCCTTTCACTAATTTATGATTAATTTTCAATTAATGATGAGTACATGACTAGTAAGATCCAGGTACTCATTTTATATGCAAAATAGTAAATTGGGTTTCGTTCCGGAACTTTAACATCGACTTTTTTAAAAACAATTTTCTTCTTTGAATAAGAATCAATTCTGGAAGTACAAAATGGTGGACTCACTATCAAAAGGCTACATACATATTTGATTCCAATCTCAATGAATTTTTTTAATCATTAAAAATTTCAATACATTATGGTTGAACATATTGTGGATAGGTAAGGTTGATAGTTATAAGCATTTTTCCGCATCATTCTGAGTATCATTTATATACAGTGTACTACATTAAAAAAAATATAAAAAGCGAAATTTAAAAAATATCTAACTTTCTTTCATTTCAATTACAGATTGTTCTCCTAAATTAATTTTATTCTGTTCGGTCGTTTATTCTGAACCACAATTAGATTTGGATTCATTAAATTAGTATGATGAATAGTCAGTTTATGTGTGACATCATGGAGTCCAAAATGAATTTAAAGTAAAACAGTCAATTTCACACGGTGATAGTATAATCACAGAAAATGTAGCTATTTTTTGGCCTATTTATTTTGCATTTTGTATGAAAGAATGAAAAGGTGGCACCAACCATGCACGGATCCAGGAATTTTTTTTTTTGGGGGGGGGTCCACCCCCGTCAAAAATAATATTCCAACCCAGAAATTTTTTGACAAGCGCAAAAAAGTCAACTTTCCAAAATGTGGAAATAAACAAAGATCCGTGTTTTCGAGGGGAGATCCGCGTTTTTCGGGGGGGGGGGGGGGTCCAATGTCACATTTAGTTTATTCATTATAGACATTTTGAAATAACTTCAAAATCCAGGGGTAAGGATCCCCCGAGTTCCCTCTAGATCCGCGCATGGCCAAGCCTAAACCAAGTTGGTGCAAGTGAATGTGCTCACACACACCTGTTTTATTAATTTTTTTTCAAAGATTGAAGGAAATAAAAAAAATATGCTTACAATGTAACCAATATTATTTGGACATCGTTTAAATGTTGTCTAAATGTGTAAAGAAAGTATTATTCACTTAAATTCATATGAGTGAAAATCCCCATGCAATGAAGAGGGGTGTCAAACAACACTGTAAAAAGTAACTAGTTAAAGTCACTAAGACGACTAAGACGACTAGTAAATTTACTGTCCATACAATCACTTTTATACTATGTATAGTGTATATTTACTAGATGAGTTTAGGAAATCTAGAATTGATGAGTAACTTTCACTAGATATCTAAGTATCTATATGGCCCCCGCTCAACAACTCACTATCTTAACTAGTAAGCTGAAAGTTGACTAAGCACAACAAACGCTTTACGAGGCACACCAGTTAAATTCACTGGGTTCCTTTCAGTGAATGTACACATTCACTTGCAACATTCCTTTAGTTGACAGTTGTCTCATTTGGACTGATCATTGTGGAAAAAAAATGTTTAGATTAATTAAGAAAGTTCTAAAATCATCAGGTGCCAAAGAGGAGTATTTATCCCCTGTTGACCGTACGTTTATGAATTGGAAAACTTTAAATTAATGATAATGTATTACAAAATGCGATGTCAAAATTGCTTGTTTTATAGATAAATAATTATTTTGTATGCCAATAAGTTAAACATATACGAGGGGTGATCAAAAAGTTCGAAAACTAATTGAATAACTTCCATGAAAGAAACAATATTTGGGGGTATTAGTAAATTTAAAAAGCTCCTATTGGAGTTTTATGAAGAATAGACTTACTTTTACATTCTACAGCTGACTTTTACATTTTAGTAATTAGAGTTTGTCTCTGTAAAAATTTTAGAAGTCAATCGTCAATTGTAAAAGTAAGTCTCTTCATAAAACTCCATTATGAGCAAAACATTTATCAAAATCTAATTTACATCTTCAATTAAATTTTTTCTTTTTTTCAGACTGGTAATGAATTAAGCATAAATAATACATATAAGAAGTTCTGAGTCATAGGTCACATGGTCATGGGGTCTGGGGATTTTTATACTCAATTTGATGAATACATGTTCTGTGTAAATTATAGAATTATTTTGACTTTTTCCTTGGAAAGGTCAATATGTTAGAGATGTGTATTTAGAGGCAAACACCTTAGTGCGGGTATTACTGTCTCATGACAGCATCTAGTTTATTTAGTTTTGAAAATCAATATTATACACAATAATTTACGAGCGTCATAAATATTCACACTTCATTAAAATGATTAACACAGACTGAAAAGCCTAGCCCGATGGCGCTCTAATTATTACAACGTCAAGACTCGGAATATATTCTATTCAATTTTTATCAAATTATAGCGATTCTCCACTTCTTGTAGTGTCTACGAAATTTTACACACCGTTGAAAAATAGAATTCACCAATTACAAATCCCAGGACTAAATATTTTCCAAGAAATTTAAGTTGCTTGAATAAATATTTTGTAACGTTTCAAGAATATTAACCATAAAGATATGATTGGACGCTGTCCCGTACAGATGGCTGACGTCGCTTTTTCTGTCAAGTTTTGAAACATACTTTTTGCGGTTTTCACTTAATATGTATTTTTATTGTCTATTTAGTAAGCGAAACTTAACATATCAGAAAATTGAACTAACTTCTTTATTTGTGATAGTAAATTTTAAGTCAGCTTTGGCTCGTTTTAGAAGGAAAATAATGATTTTAATCAGATCACTTTATTTACAAAGCATTTTTTCCCTGGTCCACTGGCGCACTTGTTGGTGACATTTAATGACGGAGACTATTTTTCAAAGATATCTAATTCAAACAATAAAAATCTAACTTTTCCGAGTTGAATTTTCATAACTAATATTTGGTATTATAGAGAAAATATTGACTTCAAATCTGTGTCCAAGTACCTTTAATTTTCAGAAAACTCAATTCTACTTATAACTTCTGAATGACATATGAAATGGCGTTCATATTTGACACAATATGCCATAAAAATGACATCTAACCTACACCGAAAGCAAGGGACCACAATTCTCTGAATTTTGTCGTTAATCCTAGATGAGTCTGTAATACATACATGTAAATACATGTATCTGTCACATTGGCATATTTCATAATGCGCAATTATATTAATTTCATAGATATAATGATAATGATAACAATAACTAGAGCCAAGCTCATTGCAAAGCAACAAGTATGTCTTCCGTCCGATTTTCAGAGGAAACCATAACGCAACAGTTCTTTTATACACTGTATAGCGATTTTTTGGCTGGTGTAAAATTTGGAGTTTTGCCTGCTCAAAAGTACAGTTTATGCCAATAATTTTGGCGTAATTTGTTTTAGCCGACACATGGTTTCAGCTCTTTGCAGATGAACACTATGAGGAGTACTGAATACTTTAGCGTTTAAAATTTTCGCTGGCTGTCATCAAAACGCCAAAATAAGCGCAAATTAGCACCCCATAAAATTACCCGCTATACTGTATATTTGCAAATTTACTTCACTTAGAATTCTTAAAAACGAAAGAATCATCATAGTCTAACCTTTTAAAAAAATAATTCTTTAAAAGTGAAAACCTATTCAAAAAAGTTTTTGGGCTCTTTGAAATTATTATGAAGGACATAATAATACAGAATACAGACGTACAGTGATCGGATGCGTGTATGCTTATTAGGTATTTTAGTGTGAAGTGCCATCGCTACATATCAGTCAAAAAATTATACAGAAAGTTTTAGAAAATATCAACATAAAATCTGTGTCTGAGCACCTTTAAAATAAGGGCGTAAAAAAGTAAAGCTACCAGGTAATCTGGCGTCGAAATTAACATTTGCTTTGAATGTCGCATTACTTTCATCTAAACATCTAACACAATGATGTAGAAAGGATAACTTACCAATTGATCTGAACTCAAAATATGCCTGTGTTTCATCTTCATGAACACCTTTCAATCTTACTAAAATATTACACCAGACTTAATGTTTTCTATTATAGGAAAATCCATTAGCGTACAATTTGAGGAGAATGAGGGAGACCGAATTTTAAATCAAAGACACAGCCAGTTAATTTCTTATTAAAAAAATAAAGGAGAAAAAGATCAATTTAAATAATGACACACAAAAACATTTTATGTAGATAAAGAATCACAGTATCAAAATAGATATTTTTTCGAATGCAATAATCATTTATTAGCTTGTGTTATGTGTCTTTTTTTATGTACACCCTATTTAATTCATTACCTCTCTTAGACTTTGCTTCCTCTGTAATTTCTAGCTGAAAAAAGATGTGTTTGTGAAACACTGATCCCCTTTTATGACAACATAGCGAAAGTTAAACTTTCTCAAATGCAGATAAATATGTTGGTACCTTAAGTAAGGCCTTCTCACAAAAATTGTAAATGTGAAATTCAAAACCCTAGCACCACCACCTGTTCAAAAGTTGTGACCAAGGTAAAAATAAACCCTTGGCATACGATGAAGTCAAAGACGGGATTGTTTTTGTCACGTGATCTTGAATCAAATCAGGAATGCACAGATTGCGTCATCGACAGAAATAAAGACGCGTGTTTAAAAAAATAATATCAAAGTTTTTTTTCAAGAATACTTAAGAAGCAATTGAGTTATGTTTATTCATTATTTGTAGTAAAAATAGGAAACTTCAATATATATTTTTAATAACATATTTAAAAAATATTGGATGACACTAATTCTTTTTATAGAATCGCATGTTATCTTACGGATAGTTGTTTACTTGCGTTTTTCATCCCCGAGATTATAGAGTCAAGAAGTGTCCCGAACGCAAATGTCGTCATTTACAAAAAAAAAAACAATTGCTGATTGGTCGACCGATCGAGAAAAAAATTAACCCAACTTCTATGAACACCGTATGCCAAGGGTTTATGAGGAGAGTAGCGTATCAGAAACCCTTGGCTAGCGAAGATGGTTGTGTATTAATGAGAAATAGTAACACTTTTATCCAGAAAAATAATTTTATTCAGAGTAGAAATGTTAGAAAGCAAAACTCCTTCAAAAGTATCGTCATTCCGAACTAAGAGTTGCGTACAGAGTTTAGCAAATCGAGCACTCTCGTGTTATGTACACAGTTTTTGTAAACAGGGCACGAGTTCTGTTTTTGTTGATGTTTATAATTCATCGAGTGTGTTCAATCGTCACAGTCTGCTTACCACAACTGCACTGACTGACAATATATTGCGTGTTTGTCTTGCTTTCAAACATGTCTACTCTGAATTTTCTGGATTATAGTAATAATATTTTTCATTCATACACAACGAGATTGCCGCCTTTCCTAAGGATTAAGAATAAAATTAATTTGTGAAACTGCAAGAATGTGTAAATCAAACTCGCCAAAAAATTTAAAATTTAAATATCTTTTATATGAAATAAGATTTTTAATTAATTTTTGTGTGAAATGCTATTAAAATATATGTGTTAATATTAAAGAGAAAATGATAACTTCAAATCTGTGTCCAAGTACCTTTAAGTCAATCGTGAATATCAAGGTCAAGGGGTCAGGCATCATAGCATTCTCGGAAATATCTTGTCCAGGGAAGAACCCAATAAAGTTCAAACTACGTTGCGTATGACCTTAAGAAAGTTCTTCTTACAGGTAATTAAGATGTGCAATATGAAACTCCTATTTTTTCCAATTTAAAAGTTATAGACAATTCAAAGTAGTATTTATTTTTTTAAAGCAGGTCAAACTTCAAGGTAAAGGTCATGGCGTGAAAAAAAAATCATAGTGTATTTAGATATGTCTTGTCACAGGTAATATACCTGTGTAATATAAAAGTCCTAATTCCTATCATTCAAAAGATGATGTTAAGGTTTGTGTGACGGAGGGACAAACGAATGAGATGTTAGGTCCCCTCGCTTTTGCAAAAGTGGGGGACAAAAATGTAAGATCTCTATTTCGCCTCCAATCATGCAAGTTTTATAATCCAGATATAATTAGATAATTATTCTTTTTTAGACATAATTAATGATATGCATATTGGAGTGACCACAGAACTTGAAGATGGTCAGAATAGCTTTGGTTTAAGTTTGGCTTCTGTTTCTAGCGAAAGTGAATCGGATACGCAGTTTGATATGGATGTTTTTACCTCGGAAAAGGTGAACAGGGGACGTCCTAGAGGTATATGTGTACAGAAGAATTAAAATATGTCACTTATTTTTCTAAAAGCAAAGTTATTTTAAATTTTCTTGTAACACGCAATCTGATAGAGACGATGCCTGTTTGAAAGCTTAATATTTAAAAAAGAATTATTTTAGATCTTCACACCAACAAAATGTTTATACTGGAATGTTTCCTTGACTGGTTGAAATCAAAGTATGAGAACATAAAAATAGTTCGTCTTTATCTTGGGGAACAAATTGATAATCATCACATATCTGATAAGGAGAAAGAAATCATCGTATTAGTCATTGATCGTTCAACAAACATAAAAGAAGGGGTTTTTCCATGTTTAGGGAAAGCCTACATCATTGTTTGTAAACTTTGGAAGTCTCCGTCATTGGAAGGAGTAAAAGTGACTAGCTATGAAATCGAACGGAAAATTGATAACAGAGTTTCATCCTCAATCGAAGATTGTATAAGAAATAAATCAAAGTGTTTGTTTGAGCTGCATTCAAACTTAGAAATTATCAGTATGTCTGCTTTTCGTTCCAAAAATAATGGAAAAGAAATTATCTATGAACCCTGTATTGTGTTTTACTGTTCATGCAAAGGAATCGTGCCATTATGTGAAAATGAATTTCCAAAAGACATAGACAATATAAAAACAGATGTTAGAGAAGGATTTTTCTACCAGTTTCCTGTATACGAGTTCATTAAAGGATCAAAGGATATCTTAGATCCATTGAGAATGGGAGGAATTATGAGCAGAAAAGGTTTTTATATCTTTGTTCATCTCTCTCATACTCGTTTAATCTTTCTCTTTTTCTCTCTTTCTCTCGGATCATTTTCCAAAAATAATTGTTTGCCCTGAAATATGTATGATATGCTAATCCTGTTGAAAGATTCCGATGACACAAAAGTTGAAAATTGACTGAAAAAATAACGACATGCCAAACATAGTTGGTCTACTTAAGATATGTACACATTATTAAAATAAAGAAACTGTTATATTTAGTAGCGAATCGAATGGATTAGAGGAAGAACTGTCATTTGCCAAAAATTGCATTTACAAATAAGTTGTAAGAGTCGTCAATGCTTTACATCCATTGTTGACCTCGTACTTACAGTATGAATCTTTTGTCAAAGTTATAAAAGTTGAAGAGTAAAATTAATTTGCATAGCAAATTTAATTTTATATATCGAATATAGTTTGAAAGAAAAATATTTAATTTTTATGGCTTTTCTTAACTATTGAATGCAAAGATGGAAGAAACTGATGGGTTTGCTTTGACTGAACAGTAAACAAAGTAATTTAATAAAATGTGAAAATCATGGAAAGTAGATCGAGCTATAAAAAATCCAAACGTAAAAGAAAAAGGAAATAAAGAAAAAGACAACAAAAAGATCAAAGTTAACACATGAGAATTGCGGAATAGACAATATTAATGCAAAAATATTGTGCATAACAAAATAAATGACTGTTTAGATTATAGATTTTGAATACTGTAAAATCAAATATTTTCGTGGGCTAAAATTTTCGTGGTTTGGGGGACAATATTGGTTTTTTGAGGATTTGATTTCGTGATTGAAGAATGTGTACCAAGTAATGCATATGATATTTTACATTTCGTAGTGGTCATAAATTACTGGGGCTCTCAATACCTCGAAAACTACGAAAATTAAACAACCACAAATGTTACGGATCTCATAGTAGTAAGTGAAATCTACAACGTGTATAGGCGGTAGTCTCTTTTAATTTATGCAGTTAAAATATATTGTCATAGAACGTATTTTATTGCAGATCAATTTAAAAGTGGAACCATCGGAGGATTTGTCACCATGAAATCTGGAGAAATTGGATTCATCAGTTGTGCTCATGTGTTTCACAGAGTTTCAAACTATTTTACCGAAAGGGAAGAATTTGATGTTGTTCAACCATCTTTTGGATTAAGTAAACCCAATGTATGTGGCATTTATGAAAGGTCATTCGTCACGGCCGGTTTGTTTCAAGGTCACACAGTAGATGCTTCACTTATCAAAATAACAAGCAGAAAACCTACGAGAGGATTATTTGCAGGAATGACAGTGGAACAATTACTTGATACTGGTTGGTAAATTTAATGTTACAATAATGTATTAAATATTATCCCATTCAAGGGAATAACTTCAGTTCACAGAGGTTACTTGCTACATGTATACTCTTAAATACTGTAAATCACTTTTTATTCGCGAGAACTTTATTTTCGCATTATTACGCGAGAAGGTATGCTCGCGAAAATGTCATTCTCGCGTATAATAGAATTCTGTAAGATTATATAGAGTAATGACCACAATTCGTGAAAATGTTGTCTCGCTTCTAAAGAGACAATGACTATCTCGCGAAAATAAGGTGTCGCGAAAAATAAGTGATCTACAGTATGCAATTCATTTTTAAAGAATATTCAGAACTAATTCATGACTGCGCTTACCAATCACTACCCAGTAATTAAATTTTGAACGCGCCAATTTAAGTACACGTACAGTATTCAAAAGACTGATAATCCACCTCTCTCTTTATTGAATATTTCTTATGTCAAAGATTAAACATGCATATAAAGTATTTGTAAAACGAGTTATTGGCGGTAAAGAACTGCATGTGTAGCAACTGGTAACAAAAAAACAAAAAAAAAACGTCGTTTAATGATATACTATCATAAACCGTGAGAATGTCAATTATATTAATGCCATAAATTACGGCATTTAAAGTTGGCATTCTAAACCACTAATGCTAAACCGCCGCTTAATGAAAGGAATATATCTTCAAGCGATTGAAAATGTCCACTATTACCGGTACAATGCATCCAATAATCTGTTACATTAAGCGTTACATTGCAAAGCTTAATGATATTTCTATGATTAGCGGCGTTTCATTACTCAGGGTTTCTGCAGAGCAGAGATGATATTTAAAAAAAAAATGCATTTACAAAAATGTCACAACTGTCAATTGAAGGCTGCATGCAAGCATAAATCCACAAAAAGTACGAACAACATTAAATAGTTGATCTTTACCCTTTGAGTGGCGAAACTCAAGATCAAGTTCAATAAATGAACGAGCGTTGTCCGTTAAATTCGTGGACACCATTGATAATTACTGACAAACAATGATAAAATATATGAAACTATTATTGACATTAAATGCAAGTTATATTTTATTAACAAGCAAGTTTTCAAGAAAAACAAAGCATAAATAGTTATATTTTACCAGATTAGAAAAAAACACTTCATACCCTTAGCACTAAAATGAAAAACCCTGAGGTTACCCGACGTCAAAAGCATAATACGAGTACATGTAACTTTTCTCAACATTGTCACCGTTTCATTCAACACATTTCGTATTTCAGTCAGAAAATGTGCACGAAATGTTCATGTTTCATACGTCAAATAGTATCTAACAATGCCTGTCTCATATCCTGCATTCATCAAACCTCTGTCCGCGTAAAAACGATTTTATTTACGGAAATAAGGTAAAGTACTGTTATGAAGTCCATTATTTACAGCGCTACAATTTCGGAATGATGTTTTTCCTTCACGTATGTCATCCTGTAAACTGTTCCTTCCGTCCAAAAAATATGTGCCACTTAATTACTAATGTACGGCTTCTTTTACTATGTTTTCCCGGTTGTTTACAAAATGCACTGGTCTCTGTCGGTGTTTATCCGATGTCCACGCAGAATTTTATCACTGCTCACTGATCCACGTGCACCTACTCCGAAAATGTCCTTTTTTTAACAATTCCGATCGGTCTTAATAAGTTCTAACTATGATTGCTCAGCCATTTTACAACATTGAACGTTCAAATTTTGCAGGTGTGACGTGATAACTTCTGTCAACCTCATAATATAAAAATCATCCCGATTTCCTTATGATTTAATAAAATACAATTGAAATTTACAAAGTGATAAATAATTTTTTAATTAAAGTTTTGCGATTCTCCGGGTCTCCATTCCAAGTCTAATTATGAAGCCATAATTGTAACTAAACATTTAAAATTGAATAAAAATTTTACATTTTTCAATTCACATGTAGTAAAGGATTAGAAATAAGCTAATAATAAATATCAATGACACAACTTATATTTAATTCTTAGCTTGTCCACGAACTTTACGGACAACCCTCGTATAGATGACCTTGATGCTGTTTGAACAGGATTCAAGGTTAAAGTTCAACGTTCTAAATCAATGTGACCTTGACAAGCAGAGTTCAAGAGCAGAGTTTCAAATGTCATATTTCACAAATCATATTGGGAAAACCGCTGTTATTCTTATAATGTGTCAGCTATGCTAGATTTGAAGATCCTTGGTGGTTTTATCCGGAAATATTATAATAACAAGCAGTAAAAGAAATGCATACAAGAAGAAATTAAAAGTTCATTTAGTTGAGTGTATTTGATTTATAAATACCTAAGGGAAATAACCGGCTACCTATGAGGAAGGAAAAATATATAGAGTTTTCGAATAGTATTCGAGCTTAAAAGTCCATTAAGAGACTCCGATCCTCAGCCAGGAAGGACAACTTTTCAAATTTATAATTTAATTCAAAAAGTCTTTAGATTTAGCTTGAAAATAAAATATTTTCATGCATCAATTTTCATTAAATGCCTCTCAATGTGCTACAAGGTTCTTTGCAAAGCTCCATAAATCACTTCTTATTTCATATCATATATGTTAATAAACACTGGTATCTAAAAATGCTTTTTCGGGAAAAAAATTTCTACTTTTAATTAGACCTTTCTGGGAAGTTCAAAGAACCTTGAAGCACATTCACAAATCGAGCCGAATTCGAATTTCTTTCACAGGGTACAGTTTGCAACGGCTTCCCGAATACGACAATGGCGCCATTCGTGATTTTCGAAATGAACAAACCAATCGCACACATCTGTGTGTTAAATTTGGTGCAATCAGCGGATTGACCAAAGGCATGCTCTGGATAAATGGGATGTCTGCAAAATGGACTGATGATTTTATCAGTTTAGCAAATCCAAGTTCAAAATTGGAAGTGAAGTATTTCAAACAACTACAAATAATAGGACTTCAGAATTTATCTTTTGCACAACCTGGAGATTCCGGAGCCTTGGTTTTCCAAGTTGATCCTGACGAAACAAATGATCAGCGCCTTGTTTGCATTGGAATGGTAGTTGGTGGAACTTCCGACAATAAAACTGTTGTCACGCCAGTTGGACCTATACTCGAGGCATTAAATGTGAGAATGCATAATTTCAGTGCAAACAGAACAGATGAATCTGAATAAACAGACACCTTTTAAAACTTGTCTGAAGATGTAAAGTTATAGATTTATAATTACCTTAGCAATGCATGTTAATTTCATTGATGCGTTTAAAGAAATATGAACTGCATTTGTTATGTATTTATGTTGCTGTTAAAATGTGTTTTATGATAAATCTGTATGTAATTTAAACCTTTATGTTCCATTAGACTAAGATAAAGTATTAATTTTTTTCAGAAGAGAGACTCCTGTACAATCAAATATAGAGCATTATTTAAGAAATCAATATTGAGGAAGACAATAATAATGTCATTTTCCTTCAGTCATAGATTATGTAAAAAGTAAAAAAGAAATATGAACAACAAAAGATTATAAAGGCTCTTTTCTCTGTTACCGAAAAAGTTAATTACAATTTTGCACCAAAAAATTCCGACAGCAAAGTTATAGTTCATATACAGTGTAATTGTTTTAAAACAGATTTCTGCTTTTTGAAATACATTTTTGCTACATTTGCTATGTTGTAAATTGTGTCAAGGAAGTTCCTCAAATGATCGAATTTTTCTGAATACATGTAGATCTTATTTCCTGGAATATTTTTTTTACGAATACGTAAATCATTCATACGAGTTATGAGAATGACAATGGTTAAGGTGTTAGATATAGTTATTTTGATTTAGTATGACATAAACAATATCAACTTATATCAGTTGCAAATAAATTTTATTTGTTGATTTCTTATTCTGACGTTATTATTTACTCACAAAATTGATTCATTCTGTCCGACTAAGAAAAGCACGGAAAAAATACTAGATTATGAAGTGGATCCCAGGGTGACAATAAATGATCAAAGCTTAAATGTGATAAATTACTGAAGAAACCTATCGATACAAACCGTGTTTTTTTCTATACACCTAAAATGAATAACATAAAAAGTTATATTAGAACTAACGTATAAATCAAGTGGGTACAGTCCACTAATTGTTTTCCCATAGGTGTAAATTAAAATGTTTCTACACATAGATTTCCCGCCGAATGCATCTGTCTACGTGAACATCTGAAGAGGAAAGTGAAACGAGGGAATTCAAGATCCCTCACTGGTGTTTTAATACACACAATAATTCTATTTGATAAATTGCGTACTGAGTATTTTGCAAGGACAGGTACGTAGCCAGGTGTATGTTTGAACGCACAAAGGTCCAAAACATTCTTGAAAGATAGAGAGTGGCAGGCGTATTTCCTTGTACATGTATGCTTGTACATGTATGCTCTTAAACTATACATATCATTTTGCAAAAATAAATAAATACACTGTAAATTATTAAACAAAAACTACTAAGAAACAATATAGAATAATGATACCCTGGAGGGAACTTACTCTTTATCAACAAATATGAGGTTCCGTTTAGTACATTGTCACATTTTTTTATTCAAGGAAGGTAATTTTTTGTGCACAATTAAATTTTTCCTTCTGATTTTAAAATGAATAGAGGTATGCAACCATATACCCATAGTTTATATTTTTTTATGACTTTTATGTCTCTAATTTTGAAAAAAAACATGTTCAAATGAACAAATTTTAAAGGAAATAAAAAATGTTTACATAACAAGTTATCAAAGCAATTTCTCTTCACGCATATGTTCTTGAATAGATGCTGATTGTTTGGAAACTACCTTTGGTATCTATCTATCATATTTCTGGCAAACATCTGAAAAACTATATCAAATGAAATTGTTTGAATACTGGATTTTAATCGTAATCCTAGAGATACTGCATAATCATAAAGCCTAGAGAAAGGATTTCTGAACACAAGTTGATCTTCAGATAGTTTGGAATTAGGTCGGCAAAGTGTTGATATCTTAATAATTCATACTCGGAATTATAAACATCGAACTGTCCTGGGGAAGTATCATAATATACATGTAATTGATTATTTAACTGTAAAGTACTTGCATTTTCTGAAATAAATGTTTAAGATTTTTTGTTGTTGTAGGTGTTGATAATAAGTCCCCAGGTATAAAGTTCTAACAAGTGTAAATTCATTTGAATAATACTAATCTTTACAATATTCAACAAATGGATGGCAGATTATAAAAATAGAACGCATTTGAAACAATTACAATGAAACATGTAAAATATATAGAAGAACTAAAAACAATAGCTTTGGAATCAGGTACAATTGAAGATTTAGCATTGCTTTCGACAGGTCAGACTTGCTGGAAATCGGCAATTTTGAAACCTTGAAGCTATAATATAACTATGAATTGTCCAAAAAATACAGTGTGTAAACAGTGACCAATAGTAAGGATGAAAAAATGCCAGTCAACTTTCGACTTTGTTCCATATGAATACTGAATAGTATTAAAGGATGAGGATAAATCAATTAGGTAAAATACTGATTTAATTAAAACGATATCTGCAGATTTCAATGCATAAGGGACATTTCATGACATAAAGTCAGAATTCTGAGGACCTAGAATTTTACATTTAATTATATCCCTTTTTATGTCAATTTGGGATAAGTAGCAAATGTGCTTAAGATATTCTCAGTATTTACTGTCTGTTCATAAAGATCATTTATTGCATGGAAATCATTGAAATCAAAATTAACATGAAATTTACATTTTCATCATTCTACTAATTTTGTTTCAGATTGATAGTCATTGAATCTGATTCATCTGATTAATGAATTCTGAAAAGACTTAACAATGGTTACTTCCATTCTTATGATATTCTTATGATATGATATATCCCGGTGAGATTGAGATAAAAGATGCCAAGGAGTCTGACTCATCTGTTTCATATTTAGAAATGTTACTTGATAAAGATCTAACAACCAGGCTCTATGATAAACTCGATAACTTCAACTTTACATTCGTCAACTTCGTCAACTTATGCAGCAATATACCTTCATCACCTACATACGGAGTTTATATATCTCAGTAAATTCGATACGCAAGAGCATGCTCTGCGTATGAAAAATTTCTAAAACGAGGAAAATTATTGACAAACAAGTTTATGTAACAAGAGTATTAGCAGTCTCGTTTACAGTCATGACCTTGTCAGCAAAAACAATTTACCATTGAGTCGAGTTCTGACTGTCGTTTTTCATACTAATTCATAGTCCATTGTTTATACCCTGAATTGACGACGGATTTTCCCGTTATTTCCCAACCATGACAAGGAGCAGATGAAGGATGTGACCGGTCAGCAGGGGATGCTCACTCCTCCATGACACCTGATCTCACCTCTGATGCTTTGGAGGTCCGTGTTTGCTCTGCTCCTATTTCGTATTGTTTTATGGACTTTTGATCTTGAATACTGTTCGTTATCTCCATATGTTTCATTAAAAAAAAACACATTTTCTCCACCACAGAGACGTTACATGGCATTTTTTTTAAAATAATTTTTATGGATCTCTAATTAGAAGAAAAGTAATTGTATAAAACAAATAAAAAAAGTCAAATATCCCTTGAATTTTATCAAAAACAATAAAACATTTCATGAATATTATTTTTTTTAATTTCATACGTACCTTTTTTAACTTTTTGCTTAATTATTTGGGTGGGGATGGCACTTCCTAAGTGCCAGACACCAATCTCACCAAAGATTATTTAGTTATAAAAGAAAATGGATTGAGAAAGAGAAAAGAACAATATTTTTTATAAAAATTAATTATTGACACGTATATAAAATATATATTTATACAGAAAGAGAGAGAGATCAATTTTTTCATTTAAAAAATATAGAAAAAGTGGGGGAAAAAAATAGTTCCATTTTATTGATATTTTAATTGATGTTTGCAGCTAAACACAGATATAAATCAATTGATCACAAAAAGGACAATAAACCTAGGTCATGTGATCAATAATTTGTCTGTTATAACACTGTAACAGCCGGTATCGGTTTAATACTTCTTTAAAAAATAATTTTTCAGTCCCGGGATATTCTATGTAACAGTGACACAGGTAAGATATTATATTCTTTTTTATTATAAATTATTTTATTGCTGCTTTATATACAATTCAAATGTATTTTACTTAAAAAGTATGAGGAAAACTAGGACAGGACATTCAAAACACTATAATACGGAAAGGGGGTCAGGGTTCAATTGGATAATTTATGCATTTTACTTCGACGTCTCGAAACGTAAAACGTCGTGAACGAGTAACGTCATTAGCAAAAATCAAAATTCACGGTTACATTGAACAGAAGCAGTTGCATCGAATTTTTCATTAATTGTAATTTTTCCGAGGGATTAAACAGCGAATTTCAATTATATCTCATTTACAAAATGTTTTATCTCATTTACAAAGCTAGGGGTTAAAAAAAATATGTAAATATAAGCAATGAATCATTATTTTTTGCAAGGTATAGTCTCACATTAATGTACCATCCTTCCCTTTAATGCTAATTTGTGCTACTTTGGTCAGATGTACATGTAACTAAGAAAAATTTTCGTCCGGTCGTACATGAAGAACATTGTATGTTCAAAATTTTAAATACATGACGTAATGCATTACGTAATAGGAGATCAAAGATCAATGACTAAAATCCGACCATAACATTGCACATATTTAGAGAAGTTCAAGGAATTTATGAAATCTTTTTAATTAAGATTTAAAAATACATTTGTATATAAATTCTATTTCTTGTATTAAATATATTAAATACATGAAAAGAAACAGAAATTATTTCTGTGATTGAATCGAATATGTTTAGATATCCAATCCATAATAGCCTGAGATTCAATGAATCTGAGTGCATAACTGATATATATTGTCTGAATACTCAGTATATGTAGAAATAATCTTCATGTTTTAGTCTCAAAATGTAGGGGCGGAACGTGTTCTAATTTTTAACTCTGACCCGTAATCCCCCTTTGCTTTTAATCAACAAAATTCACTTTTGAAAAGTCTATCTGAAAAATTATAAGCTGACCAAATATGATTGTAAAAGTTTTATACCGGGAAACTTTGTATGTATGTATATTTGTTTGTTTGTTAAACGTCCCTTCAACGTTTCATACATATTAAGACGCCACCACTGGAATGTCGCAAAAATTAAAGCTATATGATTTAAGGGATCTTCACCTGAAGCGACCCAGTGGACATAAGGATTTATACGATACACTCTCCAAGCCACAAGGTGGGGAAGGGGGAGAATATGTTTTTTGTTCCATGCAAAAGCTAAAGATTCAAAATATAGATAAAACATTTGCATTTTGTTGTTATTTTAAATGACGTTGGCAGTTAAACACAGACATTCATCAATTGATCACAAAAAAGTACAATAAGCCTAGGACATCTGATCAATATTTCGTCTACTGTCATACAGTGATAGTCGGTATTAGCCTCATGTGTTAGTTCTCCTCCTTTAATCCCGGGCTATCTTGTGTAACAATTACAAATGGTACAGATGAGAAAATTATATTCCTTTTTATTATAAATTATTTACTAAAAAAAAATTTCATATTGCTGCTTTATTCACATTTCATTATGTATTTTGCTTATAAAGTGCAAGGAAAGCTACGACATTTAAAACACTATAATATGGACAGGAGGTCAGTAGATTAAAATATGCATTTTAATCACAGGCACTTGTTTTAGACAAGGTATTTTACTCCGAATTACACTCAGTACCCCCTTCCTCAGGAATGCACTCATTTACAATTTCAGATGAAGTGCACTGGCAAACTTTTGATAACCATTTTCTTCTTATTTATCTACACAACCGTTTATAGCTTTCATGCCTTTGTTTTCCTTTATCTCCGTAAACGGTGTCAAAAGTCTGCCCGCAGAGTGGAAGGACGAACTCAGCCATCATCTTCAAATTAAATATTAATTTAATTATTTGGTAAAACTGTGTCAATTTAACAGATAACATCCAAAAATATGTGTATCATAGTTTTAAGTGAAAATTGAAAGCTCAGTGTTTGAACGATCAACAAGGGAGATTCCTAACTACGATCCATTAAAAGAACATTCTTTAAGAGTTTCATTACATGTATATGCATCAATTTGAAATTTAGGCACCTATCATAAATAGTAAATATTAGTCTTTTCATACTAAACTGGAATTCAATTTAGCTTCGATGTTTCTTTTAAAAAAAAAAAAGAAAAAAAAGACAAAAAAGACATTACAGATAAACAATTCATTCCAAACTGACACATCACCTTAAGTCAAATAATTTAAGGGACAGTTTGAAATAATGCACGGAATAATGCTCAATAATTTCAAAAATCTCTTTTTATATGGGCACAATAATGTTCTTTTTTCCTTAAATGAAAAACAACCAGTATTTTGGACAAATAGAAAGTATCAATTATGATTGACATTAATATCTGTTTAGTTTGATGAATATTGCTGAAAAGGTGAATGCAATTTTATGTAAATGCATATTTCAGAAATCAAAGTATCAATGAAAACATTAAATCATGGGAGATGCACCTTGTCCCTCAGTGTTGAACTCTGAATCAAATAAATCTACAGAAAATTTCGCACGACTCTGTCAGTTCCTGGTGACAATCTGTAGTGACGTCATGAGAGATATTCTCAGCCATTATATAAAGCCAGCCAATCTAAGAACAGAACTGGACAAAAATAGATCAAAACTGGAAAATATAACGAATAAACAGGAGAAAGACTTGCTGTATCCTCCACATTCATCTACCAGTAGTGTTCCGCCAATAAGATCCAGAGATCTTGATTTATCTTTACTGTACAAGATTTTGCGAAATTTATGCAATATTCCACCACATATAGCTGGTTGGAGCCATAAGCCTGTTTCGGGTGACATTTTCCTATCTGCATGCATAGAAAACATTCGACTTATCCGAAATTCCATCTCTGGACACCCTACTAATGGTACGGTTAATGACAATGAATTCGAGGATTACTGGAGAGAGTTAAGGACGTCTGTTGTTGAGATTGAGAGAGAAGTCATTGGTAGCGATAGATATGAAAGAAGAGTAGACGATTTATATAAATGTGATTTGAACCCGACCAAATCCAAGGAATATGTGGCCCAAATAAGATGTTCAGGTAAATGAAAGTATAATACATTATTAATTATAATTATTTTATTGTTTTTGTTGATGTTGCTATCAATTCATCAAACGTGACAAAATATTTCATTTACTACTTACATACATTAAGATTGACAAAATGCTTTTTTTTTCGGTATTTTTACTTCTCTTTTTAGGGGAACTGAAGGTAAAACGAGGTAAGACCAATTAATAGTCCTATTAAATTGTGGTCATTAAGTATTGTTTAGAAAAGTACTGGAGTAACAAAAATGATTTTCCTTTGGTATATGATTTTTCATTAATTTTCAGAGAGAATTTATCTCGTTGAAGGTAAATATACGATTTTTAATACTCATTAATATTTAATTAAATGAAAGTTTGAGAAAAAGGAAAAACGTAAATTATCTTTTATTAATTAACTAAAGACAGATAAAAATTTTCAAAAAATGTCTGATTATGCAAATTTTATGAACTCTTCTTTTCCAATGGTATGATTCAGGTCACTTTTCATTTATCTGTCATGAACCAAAAATAAAAAATATATACACGTATAGATTGACATATTCACTAATTTAAGATTTTTTTTATTTGCATTGCCTAGATGACAAACATTCTTCTAAACATTAAAGAGTAATAAAGAAATTGGTTTGCTTTTTTTACTTTCGGGGGCGGGGGGG
>PRKT01000172.1:962719-987921 GCA_003671525.1 Saccostrea glomerata | reverse complement strand
ATTTCAAAATGTCTAAATTATGATCAGTGGGGTAGGGTGGGGATGCATTATGTATAACAAGGGTGAAATCTGGTAAAGAACAGAATAGTCAAAGCTTCTCAGGTGAGCGATGTGGCCCATGGGCCTCTTTTTTTAATTATTATCTATATTTCATGTTTCCCTTTCAACACACAGAAGAAGCAAATGCCAAAAGAGGTATGTATATAATTTACATATGTATATCAGAGGAACTCGTATCAAATTGACAAATAACTTACAGATAAATAAGAATTATTGTACAATTATAGAATAATATTAGACTAATCTCTCCATATCTACTCATGTAATACTTTTTTTACACTGGTATAAAATACATTTTTAAAAACCGTTTGCTAAGCTGAACTATTGATGCATTGATGCAAAGTCTTTTTCTAATCAATGTAATATTCTTTCGTTAAATTTTTTGAGACATAAGATTAGTTTTGTTAGATGGTGCTATAATTTTGTGCCATGTGTCTTTCTTTAGATCTATCTAGTTATCATTAGAATTTAGTACGTGTGTAAAATGAAATGTAATCCATATCAAAGATACATGTATCTTGAGGAATTAATAAAAAAAAAATTATCGCCATTGCCCTATGGTTATCTAGCTTACTGGCCCTCTTTTACGGTAATTCCGTGAAGCTCAAAATTTGCATGATTCCCTTTCCATGACTTTTTTTACGCTACTGAGAATGGAATGAATCAATCATCTTAAGTATATCAAATCCACAATATATTAAGGGGGTTGAACTTAAAAAAAACATTGTCTGATTTAAAATGCTTTAGAGCATTTTTTCAGCTACAGAGGTAATTAAAATCATTAGGAAATAGTTTGATTTAATTGGAAAAGTCGGCTTTGTTAATAGTATCAACTAATATCACACAAATGAGGATAAATCTTTCTCGTGTTTTGTTAACGTGGTTCACTGAGTATTCAGCATGATATTTTACCAGGTTTACTTTCTTATTTGTGCTTAAAATATCCAAAGTGATCGACCTTGCGTTGAATTTAATTGCACATTGCCACTAAGGAGCTGAAATTAACTATCTCTACTACGAAAGAGTTCTAAGATAATCACGATATCACGTGTTTAGGAATATTACATCTGTTGGAGGCATTTAGTTTGACTTTGCAAATAGATTGTTTTCCTTACCTAAAAGGTCACTGATTTTTTGTGATATAAGTTTTTTGTCCTTCGTCTTTCACTGTGTTTGATGATAAGTGTTATTTTGTAATTTCCTATTTGAAAAGTTTGTATAAGATATGGTGTCTCGGATAAAACTTTAAAATACCTGTTGATGCTGTGAGAAACAATTCGCCTCTTAAGAGTCCATCAGCCTCTCAACTTTTATGTGTATGTTTTAAAATACTAAAACTTGATATCTTTGAATTAAAAAGTATCTTATCTTAAATGAACATTTAAAACAAGCTTATTTTATCATTGTATTTCAGTTAGATTGGAAATTTTAGAGGAAAGACAGAAAATATTAGAAGAAAATCATGGGAAATTGAAGGCAGACATAGAGGCCAAGTTAACTGGTACATGTATATACTCTTTCTTACTTATAATTTGCATATCAATAAAATTGGAAAAAATTAATCTTATAAATAGTATAAAAATTGGTTGTTTTAAAGAATTAGACACAAGAAAAGAAATAGCTTTTTTAGCTATTCTTTATGAGAGCTGTATATTGGGTAGGCGAAAAAAAGGTTTCTGTGGCTTACATGTTTTAAATAAAAAATATCAGCATGTTAGCTATGAACATTTAAGTCTTTTAAAAGCTAGAGTTAAAATAAATGTATTAAAGTAGATGAAATTGTATACAGTCCAGTTTTAAAATGATGGAATATTCATAGTAAAGGTTTTGGATTGTTAAATATTATTTTAAAATAACACGAATGTAAACTATATAAAATCTAAATATAAAGGAACTAAAACTATTGATGACATCTATTGATGGCGTTTCTGTCCGGTTTAGTGGAAAAGAGGAATATCAAGCAAGTTTTTTTTTGAAATGGTTCAGGAAAATGAATTTGATATTTGTGAAACATATTGAGATAACGAACAGTATTAAAGATCAAAAGTCAATAATACAATTTTAAAAAATAGGAGCAGAGCAAACGCGGATCCCAAAAACATCAGAGTTCGGATCAGGTGCCATGGAGGATTGAGCACCCCCTATATTTAATAATGTATTTCCCTTAATAATATAGCAATGTATCCTAATCATCTGTTTGTTATATAAAATTTCTTATTCACGATGTTATTCTGAATCTTCCATTACTTCGAACTGGGCCTTGTGTTACTAACAGTCGAAGCTTATTGCTCGTGGTCGTGTTTTTCATACATTTAATCATTCATGGCCTAATTCAATACTATCGCACACACTTGTCAGCTTCGCAAGAAGCAATGAATAACAGGTGTCCACAATTTTTGTTTTAACAGCCTTTGTAGATGAAAGTTGTGAATTCTTATTAAGACACGTTTTGATTTACAGACACGCGTAATGATGATGGAAAGATTATCCCGAGCAATACAAAGACTTTTCCAACAAGCAAAGTAACAACCATTCGATTCAACACTAATGCATTTGAGAACGGAATTTTTTCTCATTTACCTTTGCAATCTACAAGGAATAACAAATGCTGGCTGTTAATCCCTTGCAAGCGATGCAGCGGCAATGGTACAGGAATCCAATCTCTAATGAATCATATACTTAAAAGCCTTAATGTGGAGTCTTTTATGTTGTATCTTCTCTGTGAGGACATTGGTGTTTACAAAGAAATTAGAATACCAAAAATGTACCCCGTTCGGTCAACTAACATTGCTACAAATGAGGACAGTGAGGTTGTGTTTATAAGTGGACAATCACTAGTAGCTGCTCGAGAAAATGGCGAATTTCAAAAGTTGTTTGACTTTTGCAGACATAAAAAATGTGCTACTCTTCAAGTATTCTATACAAGTTCTGGTAAATACCTCATAACAGATAAGGAATTTGCGCACTTTTCTGAATTCAACAAAGGGGGGATTTTATTGAGAAAATGGAAATTACCGCCAGTAATCGATCCTTGTGTTTCGAGACTGATTCCAAATTGTAACAAAGCCTTTATTCTTGTAACTCATTCTCCTCACCACGATCATATTATCACCTTAGGCGAAGATTTCAATTTGGATTGGACAGAACGTATTGAACATGAAGGAATGATAACTTCAGTTTTAGAAAGTAATGACTTATTGTGTATCATTGCAGATTCCGTAGCATTACTGGACTATAGAGGTAGATTTGTAAAAACTGTATTCGAGCCATCGAAACAAAGCGAGATGGTGAACGTTGCATACTGCAAAAATGGTACCATATTCATCTTGTACGAATCATTTGAAATTGATATTTTCAAACTTGAAATCCCATCAAGAAAAAATTAATCTATGTGACCTGTAAACGATGACGACCATCTACAATGAAACAAACTATAACTGACAGTATTGGGGGATTATTTAATTGTTGTTAAATTCCGTGAAAATACTCAAACATTTTTATCTAATTCGGACGTATCTTTTCAAATAACATTGATTTACTTATATCCTTTTCTTGTTGCTTATATGTCCATAAATACTGAAACACAGGACATCTACCTACCAGTCTAGATAGTACATGTAAAGCTTTCGACTTTCCACAATGGTATAAAATATTCTTTACTTTGTTGTTTACCAATGTAATTTATTTTTAATAACGTATAGCTTAATCAAACTTTATCATTTCTCGATTGCACATCAAACTTCTAACAACGTTAGCACTGGGCATTGAAAGCTTAACTACGAAAAAAAATTATATCTCATGTTTACTTAAGGTACAATTGGGTGTTACAATGTAACATTATATGTAATCTGGTATTTTTAATTACGACAGATGAGTATAGTTTCCTGTGTTTAGTTATAATGATTTGTTATACCTGTAAAATAAGTTCCTGTACAAATATATACCAAAAATTATAACAATTGTAATGGTTTGCTGAGCGGGCATAAAAATCGATGTATGACCGCTGGGACCGGTCGGTGAGATGTTGAACCAGTATATGTCACAGAATGGGCGGAGCATAATCTCATTTTCATTCGTAGGCGTTCATCAATGACGGACCTGATGTTACATCACGGAAGTCAGTATAAAATACATGAATGTCAAAAAAAAATGAAATTAAAGGTGAAACAATACATTTATTGACAGAGTTCGAGGGCAAAATATGTTTTGTCCGACCTTTGAGGCTTCAGACAGACAAGTTTGGTTCTTGAGTCCGACAACACAAATGTTACCGTGAAACAAAGTCAATAAATCTATATTTCGTTTTTTGAGATGCATGTATATAAAAGGACTTCCGTTTTGCCATCGTGTTAAACGTGTATATATAAACATTTTCAGATGAAGATAGTTTTTATATTAACTTGAAAAAATATCCATGTAATTGGTGTGTTGCTTGCCTATTTCCACTGTATGCTTGATAGTTATAAATTTACATGAATACAAAATTTCTTTCCTGAGGTGTTACATATTATTTTACTCAATATATAATAAAAAAAACTTTCAACATTGTAGCTTCCTATGTTATTTATTTTCAAGCAAGTTGATGAAACAAGAATATTAGCAGACTCGTTTAAAGTCATAATTTCGTAGGTTCTAATGTCAATACAATGACCTTGTCAGCAAATACAATTTATCATTGAGTCAAATGCTCACTGGCGTTTTTTTATACTAATTGTTAGTCCATTTATACTGAATACACTGAATTGGCAAGGGAATTCTGTTATTAACTGATTATAACAAGGAGCACACGGCGGGTGTGACCAGTCGGCAGGGGATGCTCACTCCTCCATGGCACCTGATCCTACATCTGTTGTTTCGGGGGTCCGTGTTTGCTCTGCTCTTATTTTGTATTGTTTTATGGACTTTGAGATTGAATACTCTTCGTTATCTCCATATCCTTCATTATTTAATGAAAATGTATTAATTCTTTCAAAATTTCCTTTTCTGCTCCTGAGTGTTAAATAAACTAAGTACATAGTTATTATAAGCAAGAGATGGCTTACATGTACAGGTGTGTATCATTTTGAACGCAAGATTTCATGGTCAGTTGCTGATAACAAAAATGCCAAAGGACAAGTCACACAT
This sequence comes from Saccostrea glomerata, assembly GCA_003671525.1. Lineage (NCBI taxonomy): Eukaryota > Metazoa > Mollusca > Bivalvia > Ostreida > Ostreidae > Saccostrea > Saccostrea glomerata. Next base: position 982,737 of record PRKT01000172.1, on the reverse strand, counting down.
AGGTTTATCTGTGGTCCCCAGTTACTCGTCAAATTTCTAACATTTATCAAAAGCCTTAAAAATTAAATTTTATTATTTACTAATGTCTTTATTATTGAGTTATTATCTAAAATTGTGAAATAATAGATTAACACAGGTGCACACTTTAAAGCTTACGTAAACACCGAGCACACATGTGTTCAGAGTCGAGTTTGATATATAATTTTTATATTATATGTGTTAAGATTGAGTAAAAATATCTTTGTTGAACAACCTTGTGCACTATGTTTTCAGATTAAAAGTATTGAGATATTGAAACCTCTTCTCTGTCTTCATTTACATGCGATTAACCTCTTTATGACCTGTGAGATTCATAACAACCACGTGGATTTGTGTTGTTTTAAGAGTAAAATCGTGCCCTCTAACTCTTATTTGACTTGTACTCAGTTTTATATTGGTAGGCATGGACTTGTTTGGTTAATCTTGTTTGTGTTTCACTGAGAGAGTTTTTTTTTTGCATTTGTAATTGATTGTGAATCTTGAACATATGATTCGTCTTTGAAAAGAAAATATCATGTATCACGAATATTCTTCTTATAGTATCTAATCTAAATATCTGTGCCCTTTTCATGTGAGAGAGATAATGTAATCTGATGGGGGGAAGTGCTTTGCTAAAGCGATGGATGTAAAAAAAAAATTGGCTTGTATTTTTTTATATGTTTAATTATCCATTATAAATGCACAATTCTTTAATAAGAAAAACTTTGTAAAACACAAAAAATCAAACAAATTAACATTTGCTAATTTCTAATCAGTAAACCAAAGGGTGAAAAAAAGAGAGCATACATGTGCTACGTTGTTTAAGTAGAATATTCCTTTACAGAATATTGAACCATATGGTTTCTTATTGCCCAAAAGTTACATGTATATCACATAAGCTCTTATTTTGTGAACAAATTAAATATATATTTTTTAATGATAGTACACGTTTTAAATATTTGTAACAAACAAAAATGTTATAAGCTTCGAACGTTTGAATATTTGTTTAAGTAGATTTGAACGCCATTACTTAAGAGAATAATAGGGGTATTTGAAATCCATTGAAAGAAATTTAAAGGGATTCAGAAAGGAAATTTTATTGATAAGAAAAGGAAACAAGCATTCTTGATATATCTATACGAAAACAATCTCATTGACATTATGTCACAAATGATTAATTTTTATTCATTAAAAGATTATTTTATTGAACAATAGATTTATCCTGAAACATCATTTGAAAGGCAATGTATATCTTATAAATAAATATAAATTGTAGTATTGCTTCTTCAAAGAAGATACGATTTTTTTTTCTTTGTATGTTCCATTTTCAAATCTATCATATCAACGTGAAGTATTTATTAAAAACACATCAAAATTTTTGGTCTCAATTAGATATTGATTTTTTTTATATGTTAAAAAATGAGGCCAAATATCGATTGAATACAATGATTTGTGATATACATGTGTATACATGTGTATACCATGATCACTTTTACTTTGGTTTACTATGATATTCTGATTATTGAAATCTTCTTATAATACTTCTGAAAACTGATTTATGAAATAAAGAATTTGTTTCAATGCCTGTTTTACTTTAGGTACTCTTCACAAAGAAGACCATTTATGAAAGTTTTATCACGCAGGAAAATGGCTAAAGATATTAATTAAGTGCTTCAAACTATTTTTTCTACAAAAAGACATTTCTTAATTAGTGTAATATCTTTTGGATCATAATCATTGAATTAATTTGAATTTTACTTTTCTTCCCACAAATTTCCCCGTTACAAAATTGGTTTCTACTTTATAATAAGTCTAAGCTGGAGTCAATCTACTTAGGGATGAGTTAGTAGTGCACATAGAGAAATGAAACGTTATTGGTGTTATTAATCATTTTATCTTTAGATTAGTTCGTTTATGAAAGCTTTAATAAATTTGACGAGAATTTTTCAAAACCACGCATTGTTAAATATGCACAAAATGTCTTTCACTCTTTGTCAAATTAAATCAAAGAAATCAATAAATAAAAACGAATTTGTTCAAGAAGTGATCCCATGACTGGAAGTGTGTAATGCAAAAAATTCAATAAAATTTCTTGATAATTAAAGCATTTGGGAAAATTAAAAGAGAAAAGAAAATTCTCAAAGTTTTATGACGGCGGACCCTGATGCTCACAGCATAACGAGGCCGAGTCTAATTCGAGTGCGCATCATTTTGCGCAGCTTTTTAATTTCTTGCAGTCATTTGTGTGACGGCACACCTTTGAAAATTATTTTTATTTTAATACAAAATTAAAAAAAAAACATTATTTGTAACTCCTACTGATCTGAAAATGTGATTTTACGACAATTATTGGAAAAAGAACGTTAAAATGGCTCTAACAACGTCACCATTTTCGGATTTTGTAAGCAATGCATGGCGCTAAAAAATGACGCATGTCCATGAATATTATACTAAAAACTGATGACATAACTTCCAAAGAAACATACTAGCAATCTAAAAATTGCTATTTATGCCGAAAAAAAGTGTATGCACCGATAATTCATCAGCAAAGATATGTATTTATACCGTAATATGGCAATTTTAGAGGTAAATGGCTTCGAAAAAAAAATTAGTAATTACTACCTAGACCGATCGAGATGGTGAATTTTTTTGAAATTTCACAATTTGGTGACTTTTTACATTTACTTTCATTTACTTGAATGAAAAAGAAATCCTTAGGGCAAAAGTACACAAAATATGGAAAAAATGTAATAATTTGGCGATTTTCCAACAAATTCCCATAGGGTCCAATAGTAAAATTTGAGATGGCCCACTACGAAATCGGGGTGGTAAACTTTCGATTTTTTAATCCGAAAAGAATAAATATAACAGTAAAAATTAATTATCAAAAAATAATCAAAATCCTTAGGGCAGAAATAATTAGACTCGGCCTCGTTACTATTGCTTTTTTTCCCTAATATCTAGTTGTAGCATTACATGTTTGAAAATTGATAGATGATTTTTCTACACTCTTCTGTTGCCTGGCTTGTTTTGTATAGACGAATCATTTAGGTTAAGTCATTGAATACCATTTTATAACTGAATCGATACCTTTGTATTTAGATGTATCCCTTTTGATATTCCTATTTCTTTACTTAATCTGTGTTTACTTGTATTTTTTGCAATTTTTATAGCATAGATGTTTGAGTAATGAGCACATTATTTGATCAAAATAAATTAGACAACACAATTAAATCTTTTTTGATGTTTCTTTTTTTTTAACTCTGTTTACTTGTGTATTTTGCTCTTTTTTAAATACTAGTACATGTTTATGAAATAAACGTTTTATTTGATCAAAATAATTCAACAAGAATTTTAAAACTTCTTTTAATTTTAATTTAGATTTTGAAGGGAGTCTTCATTTCTTGAAGAGAAGTCATAATATATTAAATAAACTTACTTTAATTAAGGTTGTAATATAAATACTGCTCCTTAACAAATGATTACTGTGAAAGTTTTATCCTGTTTTGTTGATTACTGGTCGTTCAAAACCAGTCTTTTTGTGCTACAAAACTCTCTACACTTTGAACATTGTCGAACTAATGTTTAAATGTTAACTTGTTGTTGAATACACTTTGAAATTGCACGAAAAACAAATTTATAAACTGAATAACAAACGAAAAGATTTCACCATCTGTTTCAAATTCAGATAATTTACTAGAAAAAGATCCAAGATATATTATCTAGTGACAAAAATGGCTGATTTCAAAATTCTTAACATCTGAATGTTCATTATTCCAAAAGTAGGTCAATGAGACCTTCTTTTTTGTTTATCAGCAAATTGAGTCAATTTAAATAAAGTAGTTTTAATTCTCTTAGTATCGTAAATATTAAGATACAACTTTGAGATTCAGAAACGTATTCACACTGACCTTTTATTCACTTAGTATCTTTAATATTTTAAATGTTATATTAATTCAATATATTTAAAAATATAGCCATGAGATTTCAAAAGTAAGTCGTTGTGACTTGCCTTTTTGTTGAGGCTTCCTGACAAGGGTGTAAAAATGTAGTCCTTAGCTGCAAAGTTTCCAATACATGGATATGCATATTACAGAATTCGAAAATAATAACTTGCAAAAATCAACACGAGGCCCACAGACCTTGTAGGTCACCTGAGTTTGATCCTAAGGCCACACACGTCAAATTTCTGGAAGATTCATCACTATGCACATAGATTGGTTTCGTTTCTTTATTGCCAAGGAGAAGATTGCCAAAGCATTAATGCATTTTTTCGATAAAATCAAAAACAGTTCCACCCTTTCAACTCCTGACTCTAGGGCCAAATGTTTCCCAATTTTGTAAGAAACTGCCTTGTTCGTCATAACCATGTTCTTCGTTTATTGCCCCAGGAGCAGACGAGGTCAATGTGTCAATTCTTACTGTATTATTAATACAGCCCCGCCAAAACATCAAAACCTTTGATCAAGTTGGTCATAAATTTCACAATTTTGGAAGGATCGCCCGTGCTTATCATATTCATAAACTTGGTTTATCAGGTTTATATTCAAGCATGAACATGCTCAGAAGCTTTTCAAAGAATTAATACAATTTACTCTATTCATGACATGGGCCTTGAAATTAATCATTTCAAAGAAACATCCTTGTTCATCTTAATCATACATCTTGTCATCGTAGGAAACCCACGGCTGATTACGCTTCGTTTGGAGAGAGGAACGAAGCGTAATCAGCCGTGGGTTTCCGACGATGACATCTTGTTTTTTATTTGCTATATTAAAATACCGAGGACCAGAGATGTTAAAAACATATTACATTTAAATTATATGTTCAACAGAGTCCTGCCCTAGCACCAGAACCCCTGCCCCTTTGACAATAATTTCAGTTTTGCGAGGTTGTTGTGCGTATTCAGATCATAGCCACCAGTTTGTCTGCTTGATGACCGGGACTATTTTTTTTTCAAGATTTTCTGTCCCACCCCTAAGACCTGAGGGGATGTAGACCATAAAATTCATAATTTTGTCCCAATGTCACCTTGAAGTTAAATATTGATTAAGCTATTTGATAAGTTCCTAAGAGATAGCAAAGGGTTACCTCAGTGACTCAAGTGACCTAAAAAGGTAGATCACTGATTTACTGTATTAAGATCTCATATTATATAGGATATCCCTTGCATTCAGCAATTGTCAAACTATACGAAATAGTGATACTCTCAGATCTTGTCAGTCAACATTAATAACTCTGTTTGCATCCTCAACAATGTACCTTTTGCATTGTTCAGTACAAATACCTACTGGTTCATCACATAGTGTATATCGTTGGGATTTCTCAGCAAACTTAGCATGCTGTTTTACACGATTTCATTTGACATCTTCATTGAAAAAATAGCATAAAGAACGACAAAACCAAAGAAGTACGGAGTATTGGTTTATTATATGATGATCGTTTTTATCAACCTAATAATACAGTAACACTCGGGTCCTTCACAGAACCGAGATAAACAACGTACCAGCAGTTCTCTACACAATGACAATTCATTATTATTAATGACCAAATAAGTTTTCAACACTAAGGCAGTCAATATCTGCCCATCCAGGAATTTAAAAAAAAAATCTTTCTTAGGAAACTATGACGTCATCTATGACATCATATGACGTCAAATTCTAATAGTGCCATGGTGATGATACAGCCAGTACGTGTTTTGAGGTCAACACACAGAAATAAAAAAACATATTTCATGACAATTTAACATTGTATAAACACTTAAGGTCACAAGAATCGGTACCACAAGAGTTACTGTTCTTAATCACTAAGAAAAAACAATTTCATTGCATGTTTTAAAATATAATAATTAATAAACTGTTTCAGCAGTTTTTTCTTTATCATAAACAGTTCCATTTACCGTAAAATCTTAATCATGTTTGTAAAGAAAAAAGTTCAGGTCGTTTTTTAAGTTTGTCATTTTGTTATATGTCTCAGCAGCGGTTAATCTACAGTATTGTAGATGAGTAAGATATAGAATTGAGACGTCATTGATTTTCAAATTAATCATTTATTTATTGAATAATTCTTTTGTGATGATTAGACAATTATTTAAAATCCTTGTTTAATATGTAAAAGAAGTGATCTCAATATTGGAGCTTATATAATGTAATTTTAAAAAAAAAACTAAATTAAATAAAAGTTTCTAATAACTTATGTATTTAAAAAATTAAAAGAAAAAAATTGAACTAAACCTTGATATGAAATAGCTACATACACTCATGTTTGTCGCTAAGACTTGTATACAGGTTTAAGGTGTGCATGACAGGCAGGTTTCTTTGGTTATGGGATTCATTTCTTCAGTTCTTGGCCAACAATTGCGCTTAACCCCTTACATGGCATATACGCATTTCTACGCATCTGACTTGAAAAACGAGCATAGTGTGTGAAAAAAATTTATAACTTCGTTAACACTGCACATATCAGAATAAATCTCGCACCGATGGAAAGAGAAATTAATTAAGTTAAAATTATACACAGAATTTGTTTTCATGAGTTGTACCAGTTTTTTAGTAGCTTAAGTTAAACTTTGAGAGGTCCTGCCAATATCGAAATCAATTCGGGGTAACACGTTATACATGTATGTAAAATTGCTAAGGAAATTACCTGTTTCTATTTATAGATACGTGTACTTTTTCAATTCAAAATCAAACTACATGTATGTAATCATTTGTGGACCACTGTTATATTTTTATAGTTGCATGTTTGAAACATGACAATAATATTACTAGTTAAGGTCTTCCGTTTCCAACGGAATACCTTCTACTGATTCTGTTGGTAAAGATTATTATTCTTTTTTTTCTTCTGCTTCCTAGACCGCAACTTTGATGCCTCATATCTCACTTATTTCTCAACGGATTTCGCTCAAATTTTCAGAGGTTATAGACGTTTATAAACACTATCAGAATGTTGACTAAAATTTCAAAAAGTCACTTTCGGTTTTGAGTTATTTCCCTTTAAACGAAAATTTATAGGCTTTCGTTTCCAGACAAAGGCTCAGAGATGGCTAAAGCTGGAGCAGAAATTCTACTGATTTTAGATAAAAGAAGGATTGAAGTTGTGCACATCAGTTTTTGTTTTCCGATTTCTCTATTCAAAATGGCGCTATATAAGGGTAAAAAAATAGAACGCTTAAAAGAACCAAAAATTACTCATATTAACTTTCTATCTTCTAAACTAAAAATATTTTGTTAAAATATATAGAACATAATTTGTGCAGAATTAGAAGATCTTACAAATGATATGTCTGAAAAAGGGCTGACCCCTAAATTAAGGGATCTAGAGGGGCCAAAAGTTTTTTCCAGATATCTCAAAAAGTATTGAGAATTTGTTATACATCAAAGAAGCAAAGTTGTTGAAAATGTCAAGCTCAATCTAATGGAGTCGTCAAAATATGTCCAGCGTCGTCACTTCCGGCCAAACCGGAAGTAGTCGGAAAACGCATATTTTTGCCGTTTTTGACAAGTTTTTGGGTAACATGTGTCTATGGGAGCTTAAAAATTAATTTTCCATTCGTCGTTGTCACTTCCGGTCAAACCGGAAGTAGCAAAAAATGGCTTATTTTTGCATTAATTAACGTAGCTTTAGAGGATTCAAAGCATTTTTGGGCGTTATTTCTCAATTTTGATAAAAATGAAAGCTACTTCCGGTCAAACAGGACGGAAGACCTACTCGTTGCTTTGCAACGAGCTTTGCTCTAGTTCAATACTCTTATTCTAAATAAAATTGTTAGAATTTTTTAAAAATAAAACAAGCAAGCAGCTGTCATGACTTTTGGTCATTAAAATAGTTTAAGACCGATTTTTCCCAAAATACTTTCAAGGTGTTATGTTGTATTATTTATCTCTTACATTATTTATACATGCATTATAAAATAATAAAAGAAAACATGTGAAAAATGGACAGAGATGAAAAAATTGAAAAACGCACAGTGAGACTCCAACTCACGATCATGATGTCTTCAATCCAGCAAACATACCACTAAGCCAGGAAGTCGTTTGGAATCAAATGGATAATTTTAAGACAGATTGTTGAATCTTCAAATAATTGAAGAAGAAAAATGAATACATATTTTCAACATTTTCAATATGAAGACCAGCTTTAACCAAAATTATCTAAATGTAATGATGTACAGTCATTTCCAAATAAAATTATTCAGAATTGATTTAAGGGTGGTCTTTAGCTACAGTTTGTCATTGTTTATGGGGATACCTCAGTATTTACTATATTCTCCATATAAACTGAACGATTTTTATATCTATCATATGAGGAAACTATTTATATTTGAATATTGTTTTGTGTGATTTGCTTTAAGGCGTGTATAAACTAACATTGTATGACAAAATTTTGGTAAAACAATGTATTTAAAAAATTACTAGAGTAGGCGAAAGTGACTATCAAATGCGCTATGGCTCTTTTTTTTATTGAAGAGTTATGCCATTTGAGAACACAAACGATCGAAAGCAATGGAATTCCCCGTTGCTATATTTGGAAACAAACTCAGATCGATCATATTCGGGTCTCCTTGTCTGTCTGGGGTACCCTAAATAATATTGGATAAAATCACCCGTGATGTGCCAATTGGATCGAAAGTAATAGGAATCCCCCTTTTCTATATTTGGAAGCATCCAGTAATCAAGGTAAATGATGGCATGACATTCCTGAATTCGGTTCAAATTATTCAATATTGTAAGTATTCTGTTCGTTTATATAAAATGTAATAGTTGTCTAATATTATGCTTATGATTTTTATACTGGAAATCAATATATCTAACATTTGGCAGATTTTTCGAGCATAAGACCAAAAATTCCCGAAAAAATTAAACGTTGCGATGAATCCATTTTGAACTGAAATAAATTGTGCAATAAAAATTAATTCATGGTTTTTGAATAAATGATAAAATAACGTTCTAAACCAATTCGAAATGTTGAGTTATTTCCGATCAAAACAAGGAAAACATCCATTTTTTGTTTTTGAAAAAATAAAATTAACACAGAAGCTCGAGTGTACTTTTAAATGCAAATATGTGATTATAAGATACTTTTAAGTACTCTATTTGTCCATTCTTTATTATAACTGTTAACAGAAATTTAAAACAATTTCTAATTTAATCATCAAAAAAGGTAATTAGATTTTTTAGACATATCAAGACAAAAATCGAAATGAAAACAATTCGGTTCCCTATTTCTTAATTGTGAAACATTTTGAATTTTTGAGTTGTAAAACTCAATCAAAACTAGTAAATATTATTCATTTGTTGATTATTTCGAGATCAATATGGTGAATTATCCACCGTAGTACAATATTCAGCGAGTCATAGGGGCGAGATTTATATTGTACTGAATTCTAAATTTAAGTGGTAGTTTATATTATTAACGAAATAATGCATTTATTGAAATATTCTTATATGGGCAAAATGCCAAAAATATTCGGGCAAAATGCCAAAAAATGTTGTTGGTTTTTTTAATTTAATGAAAGACAAATTTGCTTTTGATAAATTAAAAGTGAAAACAGATTAAGTTTTATATAAATGTATATTTCAGAGATCGAAGCATCAAAGATAACGTGAGATCATGGGAGATGCACCTAGCCCCTCAGTATTGTACTTTGATCCAAAGAAATCTACAGAAAATTTTGCACGACTCTGTCAGTTCCTGGTGACAATCTGTTGTGAAGTCATGCGGGACATTCTATGTCAACATATAAAACCTGCCAATTTAAGAATGGAATTGACAAAAATAAATCAAAATTAGAAAAAATAACGAATAAACAGGAAAAAGACCTGCTGTATCCTCCACATTCATCTTTCAGTAGTGTTCCCCCAATAAGATCCAGAGATCTGGATTTATCATTACTCTACAAGATTTTGCGGAATATATGCAATATTCCAACACATATGGCTGGTTGGGGAAATCAACCTCGTCCATCTGACTTTTCCTTGGCTGCATGCATAGAAAGGATCCGCATTTTAAGGAATTCCATCTCTGCACACTCTACCAATGGTTCTGTTGATGACGTGGAGTTTGAGGATTACTGGAGAGAGTTAAGGACGTCGGTCGTTGAGATTGAGAGAGAGGTCACTGGTAGCGATAGATATGAAAGAGGAATAGACTACTTATATGACTGTGATTTGAACCCTACCAAATCAAAGGAATATGTGGCCCAAATTAGGAGTTGTTCGGGTAAACAAAATGATAAATTCTATTGTTATTTTTTTTTTTAATTTTTGTTCTTGATTTCATCTACACATGTATTACTTTCACATACTAGTACATTAAGATTGAAAAAACAGTATTTGCTTTATTTTTGGTATTTTTACTTACATCCTATTTTATGTCTTTTTAGGGGAACTGAAGGTTAAACGAGGTAAGAACAATTAAAAGTCCTTTCAAGTTGTGATCATTAAGTAGTTTAGAAAAGTAACAAAAGTAACAAAAACGATTTTCTTTTGATTTATGAAAATTGATTTTTCCTTACTTTTCAGAGAGAATTGATCTAGTTGAAGGTAAATATACGATTTTTAATACTCTTTGATATTCAATAAAATGAAAAAGTTGATAAAAATAAAATACATTAAGTTAATTATCTCATATAACTTTGTATATTTCTTCTCATTTTAACATTGACAGAGGAAGCAAAAGCTAAAAGAGGTAGGTAAATTATTAAGCGTGTGCATACTTAATTTAAACTGGAATCTTATTAACAAATAACATGTCCAAATAAAATCGTTGCATTCAGAAATGTTAATTTTTTAAATAAAATAATTTTCAGATCTAATATTTTGCGTTTAATTCTTAAATTCCTAATGATTTGTTTATCAACTTTTCTCTTTAATTAGAAACTTAATTTTCTTATTCATCTTCGAAGTCGTATTAATGTTGGATCCTTGAATATAATTTGTCATCAAGGAGGCAATCCCTCTTATCATGTGGTTGCTGGGTGCATTATTGATCAATCCCCTTGCTATAAGAACCATGTTATATACTGTGATAGTTTAATTCTAAATGAAGATTCAAATTTATGTTTGATGTGATATTTTAGTTAGATTGGAAAATGTAGAGAAAAGACAATCAATTTTAGAGGAAAGTAATGCGACATTCAAAGCAAATATAGAGGCCAGACTCACTGGTAAGTTATCTTCTCTATAATGTTATATTCCTCATCTTAGCTACATAAAACACGGGTAAATTCAAATTTCATTAAGTGGTTTAAGAAATAAATATAATATTATTGGGTGGAAGTGCCATTCTTTATACATGTATATATTAACCCATTAATACAAATGTAGTAAATAATTTTTAAGACAACATTTATTTACTGTTTATTTAGAATCCAGTATTTTGGTCGGCCGATTGGACAAGGGGGGTATGGGTGTTCATCATCGTTCATAACATCCAACCCAGAAAAATTATAAATTATCCCTTTTCCCCAACATAACTAAAACTTTGGCAAACTTCGGTGCGGTATTCAATTTTTTGTAATTAAATCACTAGTCCTGTCAGCAAAGCAGGGTCCGTGATATTTAAGGGACGGGGATAAAGCAATTTTTAAATGTTCTTTGTTTTCCCTCTCCCGACTAATTATTGGATAAGTGGGTAGGTTGGGAATTTTTTTTTTTTCTAGAAAATTTAAAAGATGGCCTCAAAAGTTATATTTTACCTATTTTGCCATTTTCATAAATAATTCACTAATACCAGAGGCAGAGTGGATACGTCCTCCATTTTTCTCTAGATCCATGCATGTCATGCTTTCTTATTTTTCATGCATTCATTATTTTATAATTGAAAATGAAATTTCTTTTTTTTACTTGCCATTCACCAGAAATTGTAGAGGGGCTAACTGCTGTGAAACATGTTGTGCTAAAAGAGTTGAAATCGACAGAGCAACAGGAAAAGGGAGCATCATCAATCAGTAATAGTATGTATTATAATTTCAATCAAATTTTTAATCACTTAAATTTTTTTTATGAGATAATAAATTTAAAATTAGTAGTATTATAAATAAAAAAAACATGCTTTTACGTATAGATATCAAATATTCAAATAGCGCAATGTTACAGGCGGGACTGATAATTACAGTGAGACTTCTACGAGCGATACATCAACGTACACAACGAGGAAATTAATAACAACTGTGAAAATCAAGCTTTCCTCATCCTTCTCTCATTTCTGTATGCATGTGACAAGAGACAACAAATGCTGGCTATTGGTTCCTGACTACAGCGTAGATCCCTCCAAATCTTCCTTTGAAATAAACCAGCTCTCCATGTTATATCTTGTCAGTGAGATCGGTGTCGAAAAAGAAATAAAAATACCTGAGGAGTATGATGCTATATTATCTTTATGTAACATAACAGTCAATGAGGACGATGAAGCCGTTTTTGTTTCAGAAAAGTCACTGATAGCTGCTGGGGAGAACGGCGTGGTCCGCAAGCTGTTTGATATTCCTGAAATATTCACTGGTTAAACCGTGTATGCTTTCTGCGTTCTGGTAAATATGTTATTATGTATCTAGCTGGATTGTTCTTTGAATATAGTAAAAAAGGAGTTTTGCTGAGGAAGTGGAATTTACCAGCACTCCCCAACTTAGATTTTCGTCAATCGAGTGTTTATCAAAATAGTAAGGATGACGTCATTATCACAGAAGAACATCTCTGGAAAAGGTCTATAGATTTATACTTTTTTACGAAAGCCCAATGAGCTCATCTTCGTAGGTTAAAAAAAATAAAATTTTTGCGTTATAAAGCGAAACTTTCGCGATAAAACGCGTAACTTTCGCGTTTTAACGCGAAACCTTGGTGAATTTACGCGAAACATTCGCGAATTAACGCGTTACTTTCGTGTTATAACGCGAAACTTTCGCAAATTAACGCAAAACTTTCGCGAATTAACGCGTAACTTTCGCCTAATAACGCGAAGCGTTTGCTTTTTAACCAAACATTTGCTTTAGTCTCAATTTTCTTATGGTTTCGACATCAAGTTTACTATTACTATGATAAGCAAAAGCTTTCTTGCTATTGAATCCATCTTTACAATCACAATTTGTCTTTTCAATGCTGTTCAAACAATTCAAAGTTTATGCAAGTTTCCCAAAAGTTCAAGATTATTAATTTCGGGGAAAATCACCCCCTTCCGGCGTCTTTTTTATGCACTCTCTAGAGAATTTGAAATAATTTTATTTTATAGAGATAAACAAGATCAAGATCTCAAAATGAGGTAGATTTGTCAATTGTGTCCCACCGCATTTGTGAAAATTGGATAGCAGATTTTTATATGTCTCCGCTGGATTCACTGTGGAAATACGATATCCTATTTTGAGGTTGCACCACGTTGTCATTTCATTGCTTACAAAAACATTGACGATTCAAAGTGTACAAACTCTGCTGTATACCTTCATAGTTTTTTTTTCAATGGCTAGTCCAAGAACTTCTCTATAACCCAATAAATAAATATTGGAGAAAATCTAGAGACCCCTCCTCAATAAATTTGTAATAAACACTATCCAATTTAAATTGTTATTTAAACAGCATCATATGACCCGTTAAGCTCATGAAATTATACATTGTTCATTTACTTTTACGTTATGTTTCTACATTGTATAATTTTTTGTCCAAAATGATTGATTGGTTAATTTACTAGTGGTGCAGTTGTAGTAAATGTTACCGATTAAAAAAAAGCTTGAAAAAAGTGTCAAGTGGAGATTTTTTCTTAAAAATAATCAGTCTAAGGAATTATATTTAATTTTAATAAATGAAACACATGTACAAGAAAGTTAAACTTAATTCAATGGTGAGGTATATTCTGATGACTAATCTATCCTATTCTCGCATCATTTCTACAGTACATCTTCTGAGGAAATGATATTTTATAAATAAGTTCCTGAGTGTCAGTAAAGATCAGTGTTCCTGAGTAATATTACTATATGCATATTATTTCGCGTTATAACGCGGAAGTTACGCGTTAATTCGCAAAAGTTTCGCGTTATAATGCGAAAGTTACGCGTTAATAGCCATTCTCTGTAACCACTTAAACTTCGTTGCTTCGCATGGTCACCAATTTTGATGAAACTTCACCCATGCTTAGTACTTGACACCAGAAACAAATATCAAACAAAATTTCGTTGCTACGTGTCTCGGTTGCTATGGCAACAGCCGGAAAAGTTTGAAAAATACTGTAAAGAAACTGTTTAGAATATATCTCTAAGTAAGTGGTAACCAAGGGTACATTTGTAATACATTTAAAATGCTAAAAACACTCCGTATTCACTAATGGTAGGTGTTATATGCTCAACGACTTAAGAAAAACAATGAAAATGTTTTACCTTAAGTATATAAGTAAAAGCAATATTATTTTATAAATAACTTTAATGGTTGCCATGGTAACACAGTGTAACCATGCAAAACCAGTCACTAAAATTGGGTTAATGCTACTGTCGTGAAAAAAACATAAAAATTCAAGACTGTCAAATGTGCATCCTTAGCACCTTGCAACACCAAAACCATAAGAAAAATTGGGTACAATTGCTACTTTGTAGTGTTATCATGGAAACAAAGTACCAGTGCTTAAAAGTGAATTATTTTCCGCTGCGTTAAGAATTAAATTGCCATATAATCAAGAAACAAATTAAAAAACTCAGCTGGAATAGTACTTATCTGTTAGAACTGAAGTTGAATATCATATATTGATAAAATTTGATGAATAAAATAACACTGTTGCTATGGTTACCAAGAAGGGAAAATCTTCGATTTTGTTAACTTTATATCAATATTAAACCCTGTGTGCCAACTTCTTGCATCCACTTAGAGATTGGATGATAGTCAAAATTAAAAGTCAAGTTAGCTGTTAATAAATATAAATCATAAAAGTTTTGGGAATCTACATTTAAGGGTACGTATCCAAGGAAACAAAATATTTTTCAGGTTTTTAAGCATATATTTTCTGCTTATTTCCATAGCAACGCTCTATTTAAAGAATCTAATCTGATTTTTTTCAAATAAGAAAATTTGGAGCACACCAACATCTTATAAAATTGATCATTAGTTATGAGGAAATGTGCTTTTTTTTAAAGATAGGATCAGATTTAAACATACATAGTGTTACATTGAAGGCTCTCTGTGGTATAAAAACCTTGGCAACCATTGCCAACCAAAATGAAATATCATATTTTTTTCTTGGTATGTGTTTCAAGGCTCTCTTTTCTATTATTTGGTCACATTTTATCCTATAATTGGTTTTTATTTTTGCGTGTATGACTTAATAAAATTCAATAATTTTTTTTTTTACTTTTGAATACTTTGTTACCATAGTAACGTATGTAATTGTTGATTTAGCAAGCAAACATGTTTATCATGCATTTGAGACATCTGACCTTCAACTTTTGGAAACAGTTATTGACAATTGTTTGCTTTGCCGCAAGTGTTAACTATGGGGCTCTAAACATGTTAAGAAATGCCATTTTTCGAACTTTAAGACATGTTGCCATGGTAACTATAAAACATTGCAACCAATTTTTGCCTGATTTCAGTTTAGGGTATCAATGACTTTTATCCTAGAGAGTTTGGAGAAACTCTGAGACAATGCGTGCCACAGCTCCTATATAAATTTTCAAATCATTACAGAGAATGGCTCTTTTAAATTCGCGAAAGTTTCGCGATATAATCTGTCGCCCGCGTGGAGCACAGGTTCGAGCGTTTGATCTAGAGTCGCGAAGTAAGGAGTTTATCAGTAAGGAGTCAATCCCTACGTCGAGGGTTCGAATCCCACTGCGGGACGTGGAGACCGGTCCTGCGGATGAGACCGTATAAACTGAGGTCCCGTATCGCAGTAGGTGCTGGCACGAAAAAGATCCCTCCCTGCTCAATGGCCCTGTGTGCCGAGTATAGGACAAAATTTGCAGCTCTCCACCGGCAAGAAGTGGCGTTTCCATATGAGTGAAAAATTCTCGAGAGGGACGTTAAACAATATACAAACAATCAATCAATCACTTTATAGCTTAATCGATACCTTTTTATTAAGATGTATCTCTTTTGATATTTCTATTTTTAAACTCTGTTTATTAGTATATTTTGCTCTTTTTTTAAATACGTATTTGAGTAATAAGCGTTTTATTTGATCAGAATAAATTCAACAAGAATTTTACAACTTCATTTAATTTCCATTCTTAGATTTTAAAGAGAGTCTTCATTTATGGAAGACACGGCATATGAAATGTAATGAATTAATACATTAATAAAGGATGTTATATAAAAACTGCTCCTCAACAAATGATTACTTTCTCATCCTGTTTTGTCGAACACCGGCCGTTCAACACCAGTCTATTTGTGCTTCAAAACTCTCTAAAGGTTGCCCATTGTCGAATAAATATTATTTTTTAATGTTAACTCGTTGAAGAATACACTTACAAAAATGAACTCAGCAATGGATGTCAAACGATAAGAAATATTGATCTTGTCAGTAAACAAATTAAGGTAATATTTTTCGGTTCCATCCTCAACATTTATATTGTTCAGTACCAATAACCATTGGTTCATCACAGTGTTTACATCCTTGGGATTTCTCACCAAACTAAGCACGCTGTTTTTATAGAATATCATTCAAAATCTTCAATGAAAACATTTAGCTAAAATAAAAACCATCAAAGAACGACAAAACCCAATAAGTACGGAGTATTGATTTATTACATGATGATCGTTATAATAATATAACCTCCACAGAACCGAGATAAACAACGTACCAGCAGTTCTCTACACAATGACAATTCATTATTATTAATGACCAAATTAGTTTTCATCACGTAGGCAGTTTAAAATATCTGCCCATCCAGGAAATTTTTTTCCAAAAAAATTTCTTCTTTGGAAATTATGACGTCATAATAATTATGACGCCATGGTGATGATATAGCCAGTACGTGTTTTGAGGTCAACACACAGAAATAAAAAGACAAATTTCATGACAAATCAACATTGGATATGCACTAAAGCTCACAAGTATCGGTACAACAAGATTTACTGTTCTTAATCACTAAGAAAAAATCAAAACCATTGCAAATTTAAGAATAATTAGCCTCAAACCTAAATAAACTGCTTCAACAGTGTTTTCTTTATAATAAACAGTTCCAATAATCATAAAGTCTTAATAATTTGTTTGCAAAGAAAAAAATTCAAAAGTCTTTTTCAAAAATTGTTTGTCATTCTACTATATGTCTCAGCAGCAGTAAATCTACTTGTTGGTGAATGAGAACTGCCGTGTTAGTGCACATAGAATTGAGACGTCATTGATTTTATTAATTATTTTAATAAATGAATAAATCTTTTATGATAGCGTTAATAAATATGATAATTAAATAGTTATTTAAAATTATTTTGTAAATTGTACAAAAAGTAATGCCAAGATGTAGCGTATTAGGTAATTAAAAGGTAATTCAATACCAGTTCCCCCAAACTAAGTATTTGGAAAAAAAAGAGAATAAATGAACTGAACCTAGATGTGAACTATCTACATATACTCATGTATGTCACTGAGACTCCTGTATACAAGGCGTGGAGAACAAGCAGGTTTATGTGGATATGAGATTTATTCCTTTAGTTCAGCTTAAGTAGCTTAGATATATCATGTTAAACGCATGAAAAAATATTTTATGAACAGATATGTCACTTGAGAACACAATCACCCCGACCGAACGAAAGCAATGGGATTCCCCATTGCTTTATTTGGAAACAAAACTCAGATCGATCATATTCGGGTCTCCTTGTCAGCCTCGGGAACCCTAAATAATGTAAGATAAAATTACTCGAGATGTGCCGAATGGATCGAAATAATAAAAATCTCATTGTTTGGAAGCATCCAGACATGTACATTTTAATCAAGGTAACTGATAGCATGAAATACCTCAATTTGGTTCAAGTTAATTAATATTGTAAGTATTCCGTTCGTTTATTTAAAATGTTATAGTTATCTAACATTATTCTCATAAATGTATTATAATAGTTATCAACATTTGACAGATTTATCGAGTTTAACGGCCAGAAATGCTTGCTGCAGATCTGAAGCTCTCCGAAAAAAAGTTATTAATGGACCGGAGAGCTATGTACAGTACCATCCATTGAAAAAAACTGTATATTTATTGCGCACAAAAATGCGCGCGGTTCTCGATTTATTTCTCCATGTTTTTAAAGATGTAATCTCAAAATATTACTAACCGTGTGTTCCTAACATATTCTTTGACTCTTTCCACAACTAAACATTTCTCATAATTGTTGTTAATAGTCCCCCTGGCCCTGATATTGCAATTTTGGTTTCAAAGATATAATTCGGTCCAATATGCTTCGTTCAGATGTCAACTAAGAACTTGATAGAGGAGAGAGTAATTTTTTGAAATCTTCCATTTTTTGCAATTTAGATAAGAGTTTTGGGAAAAAAATTAATCAAGAAAAGAGCACACTTTTTGTGCACAATAAATGTACAGTTTTTTTCAATGGGTGTCACTGTAGCTCTCCGGTCTATCAATATTTATTTTTTCGGAGAGCTACAGATCTGCAGCTACAAAAATGCCTGCAAATATTAAACATGGCGATTAATCCATTTTGAATTAGTGTGAATTACGCACTAACAATTAATTAATGGTTTTGAATGTATGATAAAATAAAACTTCGAGAATTTGCGCATCAACACCCCCCCCCCCTGAAGATCGTCATATCAGAGATGTTATGTGTATCTACCACGTGAACAAATGTCACAAAATCGACAACAAGAACCTTGTTTTTCATCCTCAAATTCAGAGTTGAATTGTGTATTTGATGTCAATGAAATGATAACACCCAAAAAGTTCTATTTTCCAAATAAAATTGGGAAGATCTGTCCCTGTTTGATTCAGAGACGTCTGTACAAATCAATTGTTAATGTGAAGCATACACTACAAATGTTTTTTATTTCACAAACTTATAAAAATCATTTACTTGTGGAATATATTCTTTAATTGTTTTGTTTGTATATCATTGTGAAATTTAGACCTTTGTCGAAGCTTCGCCTACCCTTGAGAGTATTGACTTGAAGAAGTTTTAGTTGTTTTATATGTGAAGCTCATCCCTTATCAATTAAAAAAACAATTTCCTTGTCAGTGTATATATTCTCTATAAAAAGTCATTTCTTAAAAACTTTTTAAAACAATTGTGCATACCTGACTGATCCAAATATCATTTTCCATATTTAAAAGAGCACTTGCTTCAGTGTTTGGTCCATTTGAGCTTTAATTATTTATTTCGTTTATTTTCAAAAATTGTCAGTTCAAGTTTCTTGGTTTTTTTTATTCTTTTACAAAGAAAATGTAATCGCTTTGCTGTATTTCTCTAATGAGCTTCTGCGATTTTGAAATATAAGTAAAAAAAATCATGATCCTATATAATCGATTGATTACAATAATTTGTGATGTATACCATGGTGACTTAAAACTATATTGATATACATGTAGATGGACACACTGATAAATTTGACCTTTTTGTAAACTTTCAGAAAGCGGTTTGATTAATAAAGACTTTATTTCAAGGCCTGCCTGATTTGAAGAACTTTTCATAAAAAAATACCTGAAATGAAATTTCTACGAAATGCCAAGAATATTCATGGAATGCTCCGATCTCTTTCTTCTATTTGACTGTTCATTTTTTCAGTTCTTGGCCAACAAATAAGCTTAAAAAAGCTCAGATAAATCATCTAAAACGCATAAAAAAATCCAATGAACAGCCATGTAACTTGAGAACATTATTATTACCACGCGACCGAAAGGAATGAAATTCCCAATTTCTATATTCACCGTATACAACGGGTAACGCGGGGGAGTCGCTTAAAAGTATGGGGGAGTCGTTTTCAACGTATGGGGGAGTAGATTTTCACCGCTTCGGAGTCGGAACAGATGTGGGTCACGTCTTTTTTCGGTATTTATAAGATGTATTTACAAAAAACAAATATCC
>PRKT01000172.1:909828-953265 GCA_003671525.1 Saccostrea glomerata | reverse complement strand
GGGGGGGGGGGGGGGGGTGTCCTAATTCACAATATCTGACCCAGATAAAACCTTTTTCCCAAACGAAGCAAATACAGTTTTAGGTGGGGGAAGGGGGTATTCAATTTAATGAATATTATGACCTCTTCTGTCACTAAAATAGGGAACCGCAATTCTTAGGGGGCCACGATCAATCAAGCTTTACATTTTTGTTGATGTGCCCTCTCCCGATTTAGAGTTAACTTTATGGGTTAATAGGTAGGTTGGAAAATCTGGGGTAATAAGGCAAGTCATATGCCTACGCAAGGGCAGGTAAAATATCAATAAAAAAAATTCTTACAAATTCCACTTTTTGTAATTAATAACCATATACATACAGTAAAGATAAAACCTGATTCAAATGACTTAGAAATTGATTGTAATTTACCCACCAAAATGGTAACACGCTTTAGTAACCGTAAAAATGATAGAAATGGAATGTTAAAACTGTGTTTTTTATATAGAGTGGGTCTTCGTACCATTTTTTTGTAAACAGATATTGATAGGGTATGGTAGGATGCATCTCTCACCATTTTCAAAAAAATGGTACGAAGACCCACTCTATATAAAAAAGTTACTTTACGTACTTAAATTTCGGAACATATTCTCAAAAACTCCAAGTCCAATTGTGTGTTTGCTATACATATAGAACTGTTTGTTATTTAAAGGGAAATGTATGTACGACTTGGTGCTTGGTGGCTCAGTGGTCATATCGGCGGTGTTGAAGCACCCAGTTATTTGTCGCGAGTGTTCGAATCACGATTTTTTAAAGTTCTGGTTGAAATTATGATAGATTTATTATTTTTTTTATTAAAAATAAAATGAATAAATAAGATAATGACCTTATTTAGGGTCAATTAATATATTTCCTATAATAAACATATTTCCAAGATATATAACATTTGAATGCTTTCAGTTCAAGACTTCATTACACGATTAAAATGTTAACCATGTAGACCAGCACGATATGGGTGTTCTGTGTGCAACAACAGTTAAAAGGAAAGGTAAAGCATACCATCTCCCACACCCTGAAATCATGTTTGATAGAACAATAAACACGCAGCCTGAAAAGCATCACATGTTTAAAAACACTGTAACGACAACTGTAAGGTTTAAAAAATAATATAGATACTGTTATTTGGACAGTGCTGTACAAAGTTTAAATGTCTAGCTAAATCGTACGACTATGAAATTTCCGATACACTTACACAGGTCGAGGAAACTATTTTCTGTGACGTAGGAATAAATTTACATGTTAAGTGAGGAACCAACGTGACTGATAAATCGACCAATCAGCTCAATGAGTTGCATTATGGTCTACTACAAAAATACTACACGTGTGTTTCTAAAAGACCAATTTTTTAAATCGCTCTCGGAAAAACGTGATGCATTTTCCCAAGCATTTTACACACTTAATACAATATGAACATCATTATCTACTGATTCCATGTTCACATTTATATACAATTTATTTACAATGATAAAAATTAGGGTTTTCTCCACTCCATTGTACAAGTCCGTTTGTTGACAGCTTTCCCCGTGCTGTATAGCTGTACTGTCAATGAAAAGCCAATTTCACGTGACTATTCCTTGGTCCAAAACAATCAACTCTGAGGTGTGCTCACGTATTGTCAATGTTTATAACGTACACAACCTCGAAAAACCGGTATATGCTATACTCATGTTCTCAATGTGCATGATGGTTTATATAACAGGTAAAAAAAATAAGAAAAAATGCAACTTAAGAATTTTTTTTTTTATAAAATGCAAGTTTTAATTTCTTGTATTAAATAACTGAGCAACAACTCCATAAATTTAACCAGTTACATGGCACATCAACGAATATCGAGTTAAAAAACGTTTGTCATAAACTAGTGTAGACTTTGTGAGCGGTATTTCAAAGTTCTATTTAACAAGGAAAACTTACTTTGTTTGTTAATGTGAGCATGGGGAATCTTAATAAGTACCCAATCTTCGTATTTTTAATGACAAATTACAAAAATATCGTTAGCTGACTTTCCTGCAGTTGTTTGAAATCGCGTCTTAAAATTCCCTGAGCCACGTATTTGTAGTAAAAATAAACATGTAGTAGACCATCATGCTTTTCGGCTCATTCACTGGATTGGACAATTGTTTGCTGTGAGCACCTCTGTGCGCAATCGCAACAATATCCATATAAGGTAGTTTCCTCGACCTGTTACAGAGCGACAAAATCCGTGTGGGCATATTTGTTGACGGGACAAGATATAATAGAAGAAAAAAACGCATCGTGTTCTGAAATGTAGAAAAAAAAATGAGTCTGATAATTTTAGTGAGTTGGTCGGGATGGAGAGGCAACTTATTATTTTTTTTGTTTTATGATGACCTTAAAAGTTTTGTTTAACATGTTTTGCCGTTTAATTCGCTAATGCAAAGGGCGGCGTGGATACGGTCCTCAAGTTTCTTTTTAGGTCCAAACATGTCGTGTATTCTTATTTTTTATTTATTTTTTTTTTGCATTAATATTTTTAAAAATTATTTTATAAATGTAATTTCTTTTTCTTTACTTGCCATTCACCAGAAATTGTAGAGGGGCTTACCACTGTGAAATCTGATATGCTGAAAGAGTTTAAATCGGCAGAGCTAAGATTACAACAAGAAATTAGTAAGAGTATGTATACATGTAATAATGTAAATCACTTTAATGATTTTATCTATGTGTTTAATGAATTTACAAAATAAGTGGTATTTTAAATGCGGAAAAAAAAATAATTTTACGTATAAATAAGTTAAAAATAATCAAATCGTTCTGTTTCGTGTTACAGGCGGGACCGATAATTACGGCGAAACTTCTACGTGCGATACATCTACGTACACAACGAGCAAATCAACAACAACAACAATAAAATTAAAGTCTAAAGTATTCAGCCCTCACATCCCCATGCATGTGACAAAAGACAACAAATGTTGGATGTTGGTTCCTGGCGACAGCTTAAAACTACTCATGTTTTACCTTGAAACAAAACAGTCCTCCAGATTATATCTTCTACGTGAGGTTGGTGTCGACAAGGAAATTAAGATACCCGAGAAGTATGACGCTGAATTATGTTTACGTAACATAACAGTCAATGACGACGGTGAAGCTGTATTCATCTCTGGAAAGTCCCTAGAAGCTGCTGGAGAAAACGGTGTGTTCCGCAAGCTGTTTGATATTCCTGAAATATCCATTCATTATGGCATTGTATGCTTTATGCGGTCTGGTCAATATATTATTGAAAGTCCGTCTGGATTTTTCTTTGAATATAATAAAAATGGAGATGTTCTGAGGCATTGGAATTTACCTGCAATCCGAGACATAGATTTTCATCGATCGAGCGTTCATCAAAATAGTAATGAAGACGTCATTATTACAAAAGAAAATCCCTTTAAAACATCCAAAGATTTATACTTTTTGAATACGGAGTTAAAATTAAATAGCAAAATAAAACTAAGAAATAGTGGAATAATAACTCCAGTTTTCAACAAACCTGGTCATTTACTCCATGGACATGACCAGTACATTGACTTACTACAGTAAGGGTCGATTTATCAAGACTATTTATAGAACACACAGACTTGATGAGATGTTCAACATTGCCTGTAGTAGTAATGGCATCATATGGATTCTATACAAGTCTGAAGAAGTTGACATATTAAAACTGGAAAACATATAATTTTTAAATAGTTTAGCTAGTTTCCTAGTGATAGAAAATAAGAAAAGTGCCCCATTGTGCAGATTTTATGAACACTCTTTTTCGAATGGTATTATTTTGGGTCACTGTGCGTTTATCTGTCATGAACCAAAAATTAAAAATATGTACATGTTTAGATGGACATGTTAACTTATTTTAGAGTTTTTTTTTTTATTTTTTTCATTGCCTATCTGCAAAAAAAAATGATAAAAATTCTCTGAACCTGGTTTCAAAAATTAAAAAAAACAATGGTTTGCTTTTTTTTTTGTTTGTTTTTTTTTTTTGGGGGGGGGGGGTTAAAATTGAATTAATAATACGAAATTTTATCTTCTTCTTTCGTGTCTTTTTATATCTTATTGGTATTTTTCAGCTATGTTATATTATAGTTTATGTATAATTCATAATATCTGATGCCCACTGCTTAAGATTGCCTTTTCCTGATATGTAGTTGTAGCATTGAATGTTTTTAATTGATATATGGCTTTTCACTACTTTTCCGTTGTCTGGCTTGTTTGTATAGACAAATCACTTAGGTTAAGTCATTAAATAACATTCTATAACTGAATCGATACCTTTTTATTTAGATGTATCCCTTTTGATATTTATCTGTTTCTAAACTCTGTTTACTTGTATATTTTCAACATTTTTAGTATAGATGTTTGAAAAATGAGCGTATTATTTGGTCAAAATAACTTCAACAACACAATTAAAACGTCTTATTTTTAAAAATCTGTTTACTTGTATATTTTGCTCTTTTTAAAACACATCTTTCAGGAATAAGTGTTTTATTTGATCAATTAAAATAAATTCAACAAGAATTTTAAAACTTCTTTTAATTTTCATTCTTAGATTTTGAAGGGAGTCTTCATTTCTTAAAGAGAAGGCATATTACATGAAATAAGTATACATTAATAAAGGTTATGATATAAAAACTGCTCCTTAACAAAAGAGTACTTTTTATTATCCCGTTTTGTCGAACACCGGTCGATCAAAACAAGTCTATCTGTGCTCTATACAAAACTCTCTAAATTTTGCCAAATGTCGAACTAATAGTATTTTTAATCTTAACTTGTTGTTGAAAACTCTTTCATAATAAATGTACTTTTTTGTACGAAAAAAATAATTTATAAACTGAATAAGAAACGAAAAGATTTCAACATTTACACTTGTTTCAAATTCAGATAATTTGCTAGAAAAGATCCAAGATTGTCTAATGACAAAGTAGCTGATTTAAAGATTCTTAACTTCTGAATTCTTTTAGACATTACCTTAATCCTAAAATATGTCATTGAGATCTTCTTTTGTGTTTTCAACAAGTTGAGTCAATTAAAAAGAGTAGTTTTAATTCTTTTAGCATCCTAAATTTTAAGATACAACTATGAGATTCGAAAAAGTATTTACCGGTAACCTTTTCGCCGCTTAGTATCTTAAATATTTAAATGTAGTCATGGCATTTCAAAAGTATGTCGTTGTGACCTATTTTTTCGTTAAGGCCTGATGACAAGGATGATTGTTTTTGGCCTTAGTAAGCTGCACAGTATCCGAAAGATGCATTTTATACAGTTTGAAAATAATTACTTGCAAAACTAAAAAAGAGTCCCACAGACCTTGTAGGTCACCTGAGTTTGGTATTTCAACATTTAAATTGGGTTCATATTCTGAACCAAAGACACTGAAAGTCACAATTTTAAAAGAAAAAGCCATGTTTTGTCAACACAAATTTACATTTAATCTTTTAACTTGATACCCATACGCAGATAATTATCAAATAAATATAACATTCTTACTTCAAAATCAGTTCAGCCTCCGGAACTCCGGATCTGATACTGTAGGCCTTTCAACTAATTTTTCAAGTTGCACATATGGTTGAAAACATTGCATAAATAGATTTATAGGTACATAAAAATATTTTTAAAAAAAGATAATAACTTATGCAAACTTTCAATTAAATCATTAAAAAAATTTAATTGACTTTTACGATATTTTGTTTTTAGGACAGGTAACTCAGGTGTGAAAAATGACCAACTAAGTGCCGATTTATGAGTTATCGTTTATAGGAATGACATATAGGTTGCTTCAGCATTGGTGTGCACACAAAAGGGTTCCTTACATTGTTTGTACACAAAGCGTTGACCAAAAAAAAGAGAATGCCTCCACTCTACCTGAAATAACAGAGTTAAATGAATGGGGAACAGGATTAATTTAATATTTTTAACTCTCTTTGACGATTGTCGTGAAGAAGAAAATATAATGCATTGTTTTTTGTGTTCGCGCTTTTTCGCTTTCTATATATAAAAAAATATACAGTAAAAGAAGCTTAACATTGGTGATTAATTTTAAAACTACTGGATTCTACAGACAGCAAAGAAACATTTGGGAAATGTTAAAAACTGTCTCTCGTGTAAACAGTTAGATACCTCGGGCCTGCTCTTAACAAGATTCAGCAGTGAGTTATCGTTTATAACATCGAACCCTAGCGGCACTTGAAAGGCCTAGATACTGCCGCTGGACACGTCAAAGTTCCGGAAAAACACTTTTGCTCATCGTAAGTGTGCACCTTATTACAGTGTACTTTGTCTCTTCATAACCGAGGAGAGCATTAACGCATTTTTCTATAAAATCAAGAAGAGCCCCATCCACTCAACTTCTGCCTCGAGGACCAAATGTATCCCCATTTTGTAAGATACGCCCCTTATGGTTGGTTCCTCATATGCATGTTCTTACAGAAGCGGTTGAAATTAATGTATCGTTTTTTTTTTCATTATATCATGAATAAAGCATCACCCAAACATCAGAACCGCTAATCAAATGGTAATAAAGTTTACAATTTTTGAAGAATCGTCCTTGCTTATTATATTCATAAACATGGTTTATCAGTTTAATACCCATGCAGGAACATGCAGAGAAGATTTTCAAAGAATTAAATAAAAAATGCATTTCACTATATTCATTACAGGTGGCCTTGAAATTCGTCATCTTAAGGAGAGATGATACAAACAATTTTTTTCTTTGAAAAAGATTAAATATCAAGTCGCAAGTTTAGAAAAGTGGATGGTTCTTAGATTTTGTTCTCCTAAGAATTGGAATATGAAAAACACTTGGAAAATATTACTAATATTTCAATGAAAAAATAAATAAAAGCAAATCACATTCAGTAAAGGTTAACAGGTGAAAAAAAATTTCAGAATATATTATCTTGGTGCTTAAAGTGTAACATAAACTGAAGAAAAATATACCAAGCCAGGTGAATTCTATAAGGAAAAGCTAAAATGTAAAAATCAGCCTATGTAATATTGCTATTTTTTTGTCATTTTGTTCCTACTCTTAAAATTTACCTGGCTTGGTATATTTTTCTAAAGTTCATATTACACATTTAGCACCAAGATAACATATTTTGAAATTTGTTTTCACCTGTAAACCTTTACTGAATGTGATTTGTCTATATTTGTTTTTTCATTGAAATATTACTAATATTTTCGAAGTTTGGGGATCTTATGTGATACCCTCGGCTTCGGCGTAGGCGTCTCAGGTAAAGGTTAGGTTTTTTGGAACAGTTTCCTTTTTAGGTACTTCTAAGTCCTATATTGATTAGATAGGCATGGACGATGCTTCTGTTGTGTTTCATTGTATCAGTCAAAATTTCAGATGTTGCAATTTCAGCAAAGGAATGACCAGCTTAATTTTTTGGGAGCAGGTTAACATTTTTGGTACAATGTTTTGTGGAGGTCTCATTTCCAAGTAACTATAAGCCCTGTGTTGACCAAACGTGCCTGGAGGATACATCTAAGGGGACACAGTATCAAACTTGCTTTGAATGCTGAATCTGACTTACAATTTCCGCGCATGTGCGTTATAGCTATGTATGGAGTATTTATGCAAAATATTTAACTGAAACTGAAACTAATATGACGTCATAATGTGCACTTGCATTGATATACTGTGAATACTAAGTATACATAAAAAATCAAATTGAACTTCCTCAATAAATAAAGAATACAATTTATGCATTTTTATTAGCTCAATTGCATAGAAAAGCTTATATAAGCCTTAAGTCACTTGCGCGCATAAGTGAACAGATTAGGCCTAATGGTTTTGGTTCAGATCTTATTTCCAAGTTACTATTATCACTATAATGACTAAATTTACATGGATAATACATCTAAGGATGCATACTACCAGACTTGCTTCGGATGCTGAATCTGAACTTCATTTTTGGTTGAGTGAACAGGTTAAAGTTCTTGGTGCAGGTTTCAGTTCCAAGATACTATGAACCCTATAATGACCAAATTTGCATGTATTAGAATGCTTTGTATGCTGAATCTGACCTACATTTTCTGCATGAGTGAACAAGTTATGGTTTATGGTGCAGGATACATTTCCCAGTGACTATGAGCTCTTAAATGACTAAACTTGCATGGATGATACATCTAAGGATGCATTCTATCAGGACGGCTTCGGATGCTGAATCTGACCTACATTTTCTGGATGAGTGAAAGGTAACTTTTTTATGCAGTTTTCATTTCCAAGGAACTATGAGCCCTATGTAGAGCAAACTTGCCTGGTTGATAATCTTTGGATGCATACTTATGGACTTGCTTCGAATGCTGAATTCGACATACATTTTCCAGATAATGGCCCAAGTTAAAGTTATGTTTGCAGGTCTACATGTATTACAAAGAAACTATAAGGCAATATACCAAACTACAAACCAAACTTGCACAAATGATGCATAATTAAAGGGATGAACATTCTCAAACTTTCTTCAAATGCTGGATTTTAATTACGTTTTCGTGATGAAGAACTAGTTTGAAGTTTTTATATTCCAAAGCATCGGATCAAAATTGCATAATTTTTGCAATTTTTGGATGTACGCCTTTTGATTGTTAATCGTGTGACTTAGTCTTACTAAGAGACAACATTCGTTGATTACCTATGTTCAGTATATACACTGTATGTTCAACAGAATCCGCCATAGCACCAGAACCCTTGTCCCTGTGTCAATAATTTCAGTTTTGCGAGGACTTGGTGCGTATTCAAAATATAGCCAACAGTTTGTCTGCTTAATTACCGGGAGTAATTTTTTTTCCACGATTTTCTGTCCCACCCCTAAGACCCGAGGGGAGTGTTAACCATAAAATTAATAATTTTGACACCATCTCTTCTTCATGTTATATATTGATTAAAACTGTTTGATCAGTTCCTAGGAGCAATAGGTTACCTCAGTAGCTCCATATGTTTCATATATTATGTGAATATCAATACATTGACCACAGTTGCTCCTGGGCCGATAAACTAAAAAGTATATCACTGTTTTATCGTTTCATGATCTCATATACCATAGGAAAATTTCTCGGATAAGTTTTATTAACACAATTTTCTAAACTTCTGTCAACATTATGCATGATAAGGAAAGGAGACACGCATTCTTGATAAATCTATACAAAAACAATCTCATTGACGGACATTATTTTACAAATTATTAATTTTTATTCCTTAAAAGATTTTTGTATTGAACTATGGATTTATCCTGAAACTTCATGTAAAATTTCATACCTTTTTAATAAATATTAATCGTAGTATTGCTTCTTAAAAAAGACACGTTTTTTTTCTTTGTATATTCATTTTTAAAATCTAGTATCATATCAAGCATGCACTATTCATTGAAAACACATCAGAAATTTTGTTTTTAATCAAAACAGATTTTTTCAATATGTTAAAAAAATTAGGCCTTATATCGATTGAAAACAATGATTTGTGATATATACCATTCTCACTTTTACTTTGGTTTACTATGATATTCTGATTAATTTAATCTTCTTGTAATACTTCTGAAAACGGATTTATGAAATAAAGAATTTGTTTCGATGCCTGTTTTACTTTAAGTACTCTTCATAAAGAAGACCATTTATGAAATTTGTATCACCTGGGACAATGGCTGAAGCTATTAATTAAGAGCTTCAAGCTATTTTTTCTAACAGAAAGACATTTCTTAATTAGTGTAATTTCTTTTGAATCATAATCATTGAATTAATTTGAATTTTACTTTTCTTCCCACGAATTTCCCCGTTACAAAATTGGTTTCCGTTTTATTATAAGTCTCAGCTGGAGTCAATCTACTTAGGGATGAGTTAGTAGTGCACATAGAGAAATGAAACGTTATTGGTGTTATTAATCATTTTATCTTTAGATTAGTTCGTTTATGAAAGCTTTAATAAATTTGACGAGAATTTTTAAAAACCACGCATTGTTTAATATGCACAAAATGTCTTTCACTCTTTGTCAATTTAAATCAAAGAAATCAATAAATAAAAACGAATTTGTTCAAGAAGTGATCCCATGACTGGAAGTGTGTAATGCAAAAAATTAAATGAAATTTCTTGATAATTAAAGCATTTGGGAAAATTAAAAGAGAAAAGAAAAATTCTCAAAGTTTTATGACGGCGGACCCTGATGCTCACAGCATAACGAGGCCGAGTCTAATTCGAGTGCGCATCATTTTGCGCAGCTTTTTAATTTCTTGCAGTCATTTGTGTGACGGCACACCTTTGAAAATTATTTTTATTTTAATACAAAATTAAAAAAAAAACATTATTTGTAACTCCTACTGATCTGAAAATGTGATTTTACGACAATTATTGGAAAAAGAACGTTAAAATGGCTCTAACAACGTCACCATTTTCGGATTTTGTAAGCAATGCATGGCGCTAAAAAATGACGCATGTCCATGAATATTATACTAAAAACTGATGACATAACTTCCAAAGAAACATACTAGCAATCTAAAAATTGCTATTTATGCCGAAAAAAAGTGTATGCACCGATAATTCATCAGCAAAGATATGTATTTATACCGTAATATGGCAATTTTAGAGGTAAATGGCTTCGAAAAAAAAATTAGTAATTACTACTTAGACCGATCGAGATTGTGAATTTTTTTGAAATTTCACAATTTGGTGACTTTTTACATTTACTTTCATTTACTTGAATGAAAAAGAAATCCTTAGGGCAAAAGTACACAAAATATGGAAAAAATGTAATAAATTTGGCGATTTTCCAACAAATTCCCATAGGGTCCAATAGTAAAATTTGAGATGGCCCACTACGAAATCGGGGTGGTAAACTTTCGATTTTTTAATCCTAAAAGAATAAATATAACAGTAAATATTAATTATCAAAAAATAATCAAAATCCTTAGGGCAGAAATAATTAGACTCGGCCTCGTTACTATTGCTTTTTTTCCCTAATATCTAGTTGTAGCATTACATGTTTGAAAATTGATAGATGATTTTTCTACACTCTTCTGTTGCCTGGCTTGTTTTGTATAGACGAATCATTTAGGTTAAGTCATTGAATACCATTTTATAACTGAATCGATACCTTTGTATTTAGATGTATCCCTTTTGATATTCCTATTTCTTTACTTAATCTGTGTTTACTTGTATTTTTTGCAATTTTTATAGCATAGATGTTTGAATAATGAGCACATTATTTGATCAAAATAAATTAGACAACACAATTAAATCTTTTTTGATGTTTCTTTTTTTTTAACTCTGATTACTTGTGTATTTTGCTCTTTTTTAAATACTAGTACATGTTTATGAAATAAACGTTTTATTTGATCAAAATAATTCAACAAGAATTTTAAAACTTCTTTAATTTTAATTTAGATTTTGAAGGGAGTCTTCATTTCTTGAAGAGAAGTCATAATATATTAAATAAACTTACTTTAATTAAGGTTGTAATATAAATACTGCTCCTTAACAAATGATTACTGTGAAAGTTTTATCCTGTTTTGTTGATTACCGGTCGTTCAAAACCAGTCTTTTTGTGCTACAAAACTCTCTACACTTTGCCCCTTGTCGAAGTAATGTTTAAATGTTAACTTGTTGTTGAATACACTTTGAAATTGCCCGAAAAAAATAATTTATAAACTGAATAACAAACGAAAAGATTTCACCATCTGTTTCAAATTCAGATAATTTACTAGAAAAAGATCCAAGATATATTATCTAGTGACAAAAATGGC
Organism: Saccostrea glomerata; assembly: GCA_003671525.1. Lineage (NCBI taxonomy): Eukaryota > Metazoa > Mollusca > Bivalvia > Ostreida > Ostreidae > Saccostrea > Saccostrea glomerata. Next base: position 941,511 of record PRKT01000172.1, on the reverse strand, counting down.
TGATTTCAAAATTCTTAACATTTGAATGTTCATTATTCCAAAAGTAGGTCAATGAGACCTTCTTTTTTGTTTACCAGCAAATTGAGTCAATTTAAATAAAGTAGTTTTAATTCTCTTAGTATCGTAAATATTAAGATACAACTTTGAGATTCAGAAACGTATTCACACTGACCTTTTATTCACTTAGTATCTTTAATATTTTAAATGTTATATTAATTCAATATATTTAAAAATATAGCCATGAGATTTCAAAAGTAAGTCGTTGTGACTTGCCTTTTTGTTGAGGCTTCCTGACAAGGGTGTAAAAATGTAGTCCTTAGCTGCAAAGTTTCCAATACATGGATATGCATATTACAGAATTCGAAAATAATAACTTTCAAAAATCAACACGAGGCCCACAGACCTTGTAGGTCACCTGAGTTTGATCCTAAGGCCATACACGTCAAATTTCTGGAAGATTCATCACTATGCACATAGATTGGTTTCGTTTCTTTATTGCCAAGGAGAAGATTGCTAAAGCATTAATGCATTTTTTCGATAAAATCAAAAACAGTTCCACCCTTTCAACTCCTGACTCTTGGGCCAAATGTTTCCCAATTTTGTAAGAAACTGCCTTGTTCGTCATAACCATGTTCTTCGTTTATTGCCCCAGGAGCAGACGAGGTCAATGTGTCAATTCTTACTGTATTATTAATACAGCCCCGCCAAAACATCAAAACCTTTGATCAAGTTGGTCATAAATTTCACAATTTTGGAAGGATCGCCCGTGCTTATCATATTCATAAACTTGGTTTATCAGGTTTATATTCAAGCTTTAACATGCTCAGAAGCTTTTCAAAGAATTAATGCAATTTACTCTATTCATTACATGGGCCTTGAAATTAATCATTTCAAAGAAACATCCTTGTTCATCTTAATCATACATCTTGTCATCGTCGGAAACCCACGGCTGATTACGCTTCGTTTGGAGAGAGGAACGAAGCGTAATCAGCCGTGGGTTTCCGACGATGACATCTTGTTTTTTATTTGCTATATTAAAATACCGAGGACCAGAGATGTTAAAAACATCTTACATTTTCATTATATGTTCAACAGAGTCCTGCCCTAGCACCAGAACCCCTGCCCCTTTGACAATAATTTCAGTTTTGCGAGGTTGTTGTGCGTATTCAGATCATAGCCACCAGTTTGTCTGCTTGATGACCGGGACTATTTTTTTTTCAAGATTTTCTGTCCCACCCCTAAGACCTGAGGGGATGTAGACCATAAAATTCATAATTTTGTCCCCATGTCACCTTGAAGTTAAATATTGATTAAGCTATTTGATAAGTTCCTAAGAGATAGCAAAGGGTTACCTCAGTGACTCAAGTGACCTAAAAAGGTAGATCACTGATTTACTGTATTAAGATCTCATATTATATAGGATATCCCTTGCATTCAGCAATTGTCAAACTATACGAAATAGTGATACTCTCAGATCTTGTCAGTCAACATTAATAACTCTGTTTGCATCCTCAACAATGTACCTTTTGCATTGTTCAGTACAAATACCTACTGGTTCATCACATAGTGTATATCGTTGGGATTTCTCAGCAAACTTAGCATGCTGTTTAAAACGATATCATTTGACATCTTCATTGAAAAAAAAAATAGCACAAAGAATGACAAAACCAAAGAGGTACGGAGTATTGGTTTATTACATGATGATCGTGTTTATCAACCTAATAATACAGTAACACTCGGGTCCTTCACAGAACCGAGATAAACAACGTACCAGCAGTTCTCTACACAATGACAATTCATTATTATTAATGAAGAAATAAGTATTCATCACGTAGGCAATCGATTTCTGCCCAACCAGGAATTTTTTTTTCCAAAAAAATCTTTCTTAGGAAACTTTTACGTCATCTTTGACGTCATATGACATCATAATTCTGATGGTGCCATGGTGATGATACAGCCAGTACGTGTTTTGAGGTCAACACACAGAAATAAAAAACAGATTTCATGACAAATTAACATTGGATATGCACTAAAGCTCACAAGTATCGGTACAACAAGAGTTACTGTTCTTAATCACTAAGAAAAAATCAAAACCATTGCAAATTTTAAAAATAATAAATAAACTGCTTCAGCAGTGTTTTCTTTATCGGAAACAGTTCCAATAATCATAAAATCTTAATAATGTTTGTAAAGAAAAAAAATTTAAAGTCGTATAAAATAAAATTACCTAAAACAAAAAGCATATTTTAAAATTTCATTTACAGCCCCTTCACTGAAAACACTGCATTAAAAATTAAAAAAATTTCTTGATGCATTTACATCAAATTTTTGTCTAAAATTAAGAAGGAAAAAAGTACAAAACCTGATTAAATTCACATTAAAACTTACAATTAGTCACTAAAAAATCAACGAAAAAAATTTCATCATTCAGAATATAAATTCATGCCCAAAAAAGAAAAAAAAAAGGGACAAAAAATCAGAAACAAGAGCTAATCAACTAGCTTAATTTCTTTGTTTCTATTATTAAAACATGAGGATAACATGACATAAAACGCACACAAGACCCCAGAAATGATTCTTCCACGAGTTGAGCACTGTCCTGTAAAATATCTATCAATAATTAATCATCTCAAAAAAATGTTTATTCACCGGGATAAAAAAGAATCACCACCGCGAGGCGGGTCAAGGGTCACCGTGATTTTCAAATGTAAACATTTTATTCCCTTGCCCGCCCGCGGCTTAGATTTTTATATAAACCACTAACAAAGTCAATTTTTCAAGGCAAGCAACTCTATATAAACAGGTTCCTGAAACAGATCTCGAAAAGGTCACTCGGATACACCATGATTAAAAGTGACAACAAATGTGTGATAACACTGTCGGCATCGATTCCTTCAGACTATTTACAACATCTAACGCTCTTTGGTTGTCGGCTTCCAAATCAAAAACATGACAAAATTAATGGATTAATTGTCGAATGACTTTAAAAAAAAGAAAGACAGATAGGAAATGCCAATGAGTTTTTTTTCCCTTATGCAAATTAAATGGATTTTTTTTTTCTTGAAAAATTTTCCTTGTTTATCAAATTTTAATTTTTGGCAAACTATCAGTAAAGCCTATTTTCCCTCTCATAAAAAAGCAAGGTTTTAGCTTTACCCAAATCTTATTTCTAACTTATACTTCAGTTTATGTGGTTTTAAGTTATTGGTTGTGTTCATATTGTGTCTCCCTGATATTTTTTGTAACCTGAGCTAATGAAATTGATACTTCTGTTTCATAATCCACAAACTTTCTTAAAACAAGCTGGAATACAATAACCTAATAGCTTTAGGTATGCCCTTGTTATGCATATCATTTAAAATTTTTGAAAAAACGATTAATTGGAAAGATGTTGGAAATGGTCAAAACATTTGAGAAATTCTGTCTGAAATCGAACTACTAAAAGTACTGAATGGTCATATAACTTGAAAAAAATCTGTCAGAAAAAATTCAAATATAATTCAAGAGGAACCCATAATGCTTAATTCTCAAGGAAACTTTACACCCAAAGGAGAAAATAATTAAGGAACCTTCGTAAATAAGAAAATGTGTTGATTAGTGATTTCAACATAACTTGTGCAAGAGATTTTATAATCCAAGATGAACGTGGTTATTCCCCTTGGTTCCAGGGCCCCCTTCACATGTTCAGAATGCATGACCACCATTCCAAAATATAAATGATTTCAAAGATTGTACATGTGCTTGTCTATACAAAAAATTTGCATAATCGCACTTGTTTCTTCACACAACCGGGAAAGAAGAAAAAATTTTTAAATCTTGAAACATGGCCAAGACAAGACGGTTTTGTTGTTTGGTGCATATGGCTCTTTAAAAGGAAAAAAAATAATTAACACACAAAAAATCCATACTTTTATGTTTGTATCCTCTCCAATATACTTTTGTTTGTTTAAAATTTAGTGAAGTTTACTAGATCCCTCTTGCTCGCAGTAAGAAATAATGAACGCTCCCTGAGAAATCTGTGTCGAGCAAAAGGCATCTTGAGGTAGTCGTTTAGAGGTTACCATGGTAACACGTTAGGAGGTCGCTATGGTTACAACATGGTCTGTGTTTTAAACAGTGCAGGGGAAAAAAAGCAATATCATTTATGTAAATGTCATACAATGAAATTCACAGGGCTTGATTTTTTTTTTTCCTTCCCTTTTTACAAAACAGTTTTTTTTTGTTCCAACAATATTTGAGGTCAGAACACACAATAGCATTGATAACCAGAGGACACATCGCTAATAACTCGGTACATTAAAGAGAGAGAGAAACAGTCATTTAAAATATAAGAACATTGTGTGAGGGTTAAAAAAAAAATGTTGGTTTTTTTGGGACATGACATTGAAACACGTTACAATGAATATTTATACAAATGAGAGGATTCCCTTCCATGAATAGCTCGGCTCACCCTATATTTATATATATCTATATATAGTCACAACCTGAATAACCGAATTAATTGCCAATCAACTACATCTATCAACAGTAATTATTTTTTAGGAGGAGTCAGTTGTAAGCCATCTCATCTATGTTGACCAATGAAAATTTCATTCCATTATTAGCCTTATTATACCACTTAATGAACTTGTCTCTCACTAATTAAACATTTAATAAAATTTTCCATTTCTCCCTCCAATCAATTTTGTTAAGAGCAGAAAAAAATGCTTCAAGAAAGAAAAAAAAATAACAGTAAAAAATACAGAAGCCTAATCTAAAAGGGTCAGAAAAAAAGAAAAGAAAATATTTTAATACACCGGATGTATTCATCGCAGATCTTTTCAAATCTGGACTCAGCCCACAAAATCAGAATCAGATTTTTCAAATCCAGACCCAGTTGTCAACATCTGGATCTGACCATCAAATCTGGACCCGATCTGTAGCTTGATCTGCACCACTAGTACCCTGCACCAACTTAAGCCTCGATTTCATTTCCTAAGCCTTGATTTCATTTCCTAAGCCTCGATTTCATTTCCTATCTGAACCAACCATCACTCAGGATGGAAACCATTTTGCCTAACGCTGATGTAAATTCCACCATGATCCAAGAACCTTTACAGGTTTTGGGGGAAGATTTCTACTGCAACTAACTGGATTAGAGTATTCAGTTTTAAAAATGGTTTGATTTTGAAAGATTGAAAAGAGTTGGTCCAAAAAAAACAAAAAAGAATATCCTATTAGAAGGTTTGATAATAAATTTCGCCCCAAATCTACCAATTGCAAAACTTTGTAAAAATCAAATTTTGCACCCAGAAGAGGATTATCACAAAATGTAAAAAAAAAAGGCTTACAATGAAAAAATCATCAGATCTCATAAAAAAAACTTCAATAAAATACAATAAAGTAATAAGTTTAGAATTCATATGCAATATGTTTAAATAGCACTTATATGCATTTAAAATTAGCACTAATTCATCTTGCCTTAGGCAGACATCAAAACAGATCTATGCATTCAAAGAAAGAAACAAGTTTCTCTCTAATGCCATGAATTAAAAAAAACACATTTCATATAGAAAATTAAAACCATCTTATGTGAAAAAAAAATAATATTAATTTTTTGTTGTTATCTACATTGGAATTTAAAAAACAATGCTTGCTTTGTAACATTTTATGTAACACAAACAATTTTCTGCTTCAAGGGTAAAAATGATAAAAATTTCTCACAACTCATAGTATTTAAAATATCAATGCCTCTAACAAAACTGGGACCCAATCTCTCTTTTAAATTGTCCTGGGTCCGTTTTCCCCAATAACTGCCAACAAAATTTGTCTTGGTCAACATTTTTTTTTTTGAGACTGAAAACTGGCAGATCTGTCCTTTATACACCCATTTTCTTTTTCTTTTGACAAAAGCCAAAAAATTAAATACATTGAAAAATTCTGAACTATTTTTGGCATAAAGAAATAAACTATTTCCTATCATTTACATTACAACTGACTTTGGCCCAGACAGAGATATTCACTTTTGTAGATTAACTACAAAGAATTCCTCTAGTTAACAATTCCTAAACATAAACATTATGAATATGTATGACCAAAAATCATGAATATGCATAATCAGTCATGAATATGCATGACCAAGAAACTGATGATAAAAATAGGGGGTCGTAGCTTGAGATTGTCCCGTAAAACCGGTGTAAGGGGGGGAGATATATCAATGTCTAATAATTTAGCAGATCAGTGAGGTAAACTTGTAAGATAAATCCATCTGTTTTTTTTTCTTCAAAAAATAGTACAGGCAAACACACCAATATAAACTTACAAAAAGAACAAAAAGAAAATGCTAGCTAGCCAGGGGCCACCAAAGGGGGGGTGAAACAAATAAAAATCATAATATTCCTGACCTGTATTTCACATATAGAAAATAAAGCAACAAAAAAAAATCCTCCAGCTTTTTCCCCCTTCAGAGCCCCGTAATTACACCCGTATAGTATGAACATAAACAATTAAAAACAAATACATAATTTCACTTCTTCATGAAATGTCAATATCATTTAGCTGCAAATATCCTGCCTGAAAGTTCAGCTCATTTTTTCTGAGCCCAATTTTTTTTTCAATTAGAAGTAGAAAACAAAATTTCTATACGCTCACATCCACAGTACGGCGAGGATGACCCTTGTCGCTGGGATAACTCCCCACCCCCCGTCTCTCTCTGGGGGGCTGTCTCCGATTCCGACTCTTTCCCTGACCGGTAAGATTCCGTTCCTGAGATGAGCTTGGTTTTGTATGACACTTAACGTGGGGACTTTGGAGGTTGGTGTATGAGGGGTCACTGCGGCAGTCACCGTCCGTTAGGTCCCGAAATTCGCCCTCTGGAAAAGACTGCGTGTGGTTTGGGCCCTCTTCAGCCTTTCTCCCCTGCTGCTGTCTTCCCTGATGTAGCTTGTGAGGTTTTGATGAGTGGGAGGGAAACTTCCCCACCCCCTCCACTCCGTCCTGTGAGGTAGCTGGCTTACTGTGTACTCCCCTGAGTGAGGGAGGGGTCGCCCCCTCCTCCCTGTGACCCGTTTTAGCTGCAGCTGTTCGGTTCGAGGTATTTTTAGTAAAACTGTCCATTGACTGTGGGCTGACTTCACGGCAGACTGACTCTGCTGTGTTTGGAGGTAGATTTGGTATGGAACCATCTTGGTCATTTAAACTCTTGTTGCTTTCTTCTGTGTCCTCTAGACTCTTGTCTATTCCGTCCAGCAGGGAGTCGCGGTCCGGGGCTTTGTCGAGGGGCGTGGCCTCTTCTGACAGGTGGCTGACATCACTCCCCGACAACATGGCGGCTATCAGGCCCCGCCTCTCCTACGTAAAAACAAAGGAGTAATATTAGCATGATTAAAATACAAAGGTACACAGGCAAACAATATTGCATCAAATAAACATGAATTTCATCTGAATTATTTGCATGATTAAAAGACAAAAACAAGACAGGTAAAATTCATGGAAAAAGCCATTTTTCATAAGGATTTTAGCACATTGCATAAATATTGGTCAAAGAAAAATTCACATGAAAGTTCTTTAAAAAAAAATTATGGGAGTATCATACAAACCAATACTGCAAACCAACTTTAATTCGCATGTGAAAAATTTTCACAAAGTTCGCGAGAGCCTCGTCATCGGAATATTTCTTGCTGTGAACTTGTCCTTAAAGTGTATGTGTCTATAAGCAACAAATTCAAAAGGCTAGATCGCGAAAATTAATCGTCGTGAACTAGTTTATCCTTGGTAAATCGTGAAATAAAGTTGTGGCGAATAAAAGTTGGTTTACAGTACATGTATATAACTCACATGATTTTAACATGAGAAAATACTTATATATATTTTTGTACATTTAAAAACATACATGAGTGGAATTTTTATCAGAATGCAAATTTAACACAAAGAACACCATACCTCCATGTTCCCCGAGTTAGCATACCCCACAAACGTGGACATGTGTCCATTAGGGATATGCCCATTCTTCATGCCATTCTTAAACGGCACATATCCGTTGACCCGCGACCCATTCGGGGTCACGATGATGTTCCCACTGCCACATCCCTACAAAGGAACAGCGTCATTCAGTACTATTTTCGTAGGAATTTTCTTTTCATTTTGTGTACATTCCAAAACTATAGTATAGGAAACCAGTGATGATTCTGCAAATTGGCCAAAATATCGGAAATAATTTGGGGATAAAGAGGTTGCAGAAAGGGCTTTAGGGAGCCCTAAATCGGTTTAAATGAGTGTCAATTATTTAATTTCGACAGTTTGTTCAACAATTGTTACATTCTAACCCGGCTGAATAAACCACCACACCATTGTTACGAAGTCTGAATCATCCATACGTTTGTGTTTACCTCGGTTAGAGATAAAACCAAACATCTGGATGATGCAGATTAGAACAAAACACAGACTAAACAACTTGAAAAGAACGTCCCGGATAGAAACGGACACAGATTTTTCAAAATTAGTTAGTACCAAAAACATCGGAAAACACTCGTTTGTATCGGATTTTTGGATTCAGATTAGCGGAATTCTGCTAAATATCGGAAAAGAATCATCACTGAGGAAACAAGGTATTGTCATACCAGGAAATCACACACTGGAGGATTAACTTTCTTTTTTTCATAATTTAAAGACAAATTCATGTCCTTTCACAAATGTAAAACTTTACATATAAAATAATTCAATACTTCTTCAACCATGAAATAACGTACTCAAAATTTAATTCAGACAATTAGAAAGTGGGCAGAGTTTAATATTTCATGGAATATGTCAACAATGGTGTTGAAATTCTCCTTTCTCCTGATGCAAAATACTATGGAATCTGAGTGCTTGTTTTCACTTAGAATCTTAAAGAGCTCAACATTGGCGCACATGTCTGGAGCTGATCAATTTTCATTACAGTACACACAAACCTTGGAATCTGAGTGCTCGTTTTCACCGGGTAATGAGCTCAACATTGGCGTACACGTCTCGAGCTGATACTCGTTCAGCCCCGCCCCTATCACATGTCCGTTGCCCCGCCCACCTGCGTGTCCGTTACTATGAAGATATACAGGCTGGGTTATGTGGGACTGCGGGGAAGCAAAACATCTACAACAGACAAATATTCACAAATCTTAATTCAATTTTCAAGAGTAAATTTTTCACAGCTTAAAATTTAATTTTCAACAGAGTTGACTGACTGAGATATTCTACAGTACAGTCTTATATTGACTGATTGAGATATTCTACAGTACAGTCCTATATTGACTGATTGAGATCTACAGTACAGTCCGAAGTTTAGTGATTGAGATCTACAGTACAGACCTAAGTTGATTTACCTATTCCTAAACAGTATGATGAGGATACAGATCTACAGTACAGTCCTAAGTTGACTTACCTGTTCCTACACAGTATGATGAGGATACAGATGATGACACAAGCCACACCTATACTGATCCCCAGAATTATCCCCAACTTCTGATCCTCCACGGGCGCCGCTTCACGGGGCTCTGTTATTAATTAAATGAATTAATAAGCAAAACTACTTCTGGGATAATCCTATTTAACAATTGGACAAAAAATATTTTCAAAACAGATACTGTATAAGGGGTTATTTTCGCCCCGTCTAATTTTCACCCTTTCACACTTGCAAACAATTTGCCCCGTTTCAATTTCACCCAGTCATAGTTTTGTTTAAGAAATTATACTGTATTCTTTGAATTCGCCCCATTTTAAATTCGCCCTAATGATAGTAGGGCGAAAGGGGCGAAAATAAAACGGGGGCAAAAATTTCCCTGTATACAGTATCATGTCTCTACTTTTTATTTATATACAGTATAACACATATATATAATTTAGTGCCAGTGACAGACTTTTTTGCTTCGAAATAAATGTACTTTGTTATATACCAATATGTCTGTTTTACTTCAAATTTGTATTTTACAGCCAAGGAAAATCAAAATCATTTCACTCTTTTCATCTATTGACTAAAAGTGTGTTCAGAATAAGCATGTGTAACTATTCAACAAGAAATATTCCATTCTTTTTAAAACACAGCTACTTTAATACAAAGAATTTTTCCTCGAATGGATCCATTCGAATTATTTGGGCTTTGCTTAAATGCTAAGCATCATGGGTGTTTTTTTCTGTCACGGTTTCTGATTGGTTTAGCTTACCTTTTGATTGTATTTCGGAGATTTCCATTGGATCAGTGGGCGGGCCTGGACCAGCATTTGTACATGCCTTTAGTTTGATCCTGTACAATCCGTTCTGGAGTTGTTCAATAGTGGCTGAGGTTAAGGACCCTACAAAGTAGACAGGTTCATTTTATACATGGAAAAATGTGTAAATAATGTATGCATGAAAATTTTTGCCTCTGTATATTTTTGCCCCTTTCGCCCTCTTCATGGCAGGGCAAAATTAAAATGGGGCGAAATCAAAGAAAGCAACATAACTACTTTAGCAGTACATTGACTGGGCAATTTTTAAACAAGGCAAAGTTGTGCATAATTGCAAAAGGGCAAAAAAATAACCCCCTATACAGTATATCAACAAGCATTCTGAGAATATTGCATAAACAATACTTGTCCCCTGTCCCCAAGTTTAATCTAATCCCCTTAAATATTAAAAAGGCATCACTTCCATCAAAAATTAATGATCAGACAGATGTTCCTTCAGTGGACAATTTAAAACATTCTACCTGTAAAAACAAACTTCCATCAACACAAGAACTCACCGTTAACACTCTTGATTTCCCAGGGACTGGACACCAACTCACCGTTAACACTCTTGATTTCCCAGGGACTGGACACCAACTCACCGTTAACACTCTTGATTGGACACTAACTCACCGTTAACACTCTTGATTTCCCAGGGACTGCACACTAACTCACCGTTTACACTCTTGATTTCCCAGAGATTGGACACCAACTCACCGTTAACACTCTTGATTGGACACTAACTCACCGTTTACACTCTTGATTTCCCAGGGACTGGACACCAACTCACTGTTAACACTCTTGATTTCCCAGGGACTGGACACTAACTCACCGTTAACACTCTTGATTTCCCAGGGACTGGACACTAACTCACCGTTAACACTCTTGATTTCCCAGGGACTGGACATGTCATGGGCGGTCAGTATCTGGTACATGACGAGGTAGGTGGTGATGTTCCCGTTAGGCTGAGCGGGCGGCTTCCAGGTGATCAGGATGCGGCTCTCCTTCACCTGACCCTGCAGCTCACGTGGCTCCGAGGGAACTGAAAATTATACATAGAAAGAGTTATACAGCATAATGTGGGAAACATTGGAAATTCTGTAATGTAACTTATCAATGTGAGGAGTGACAAGGACTTATTGAAAGTGACTACCGTATATACTTGCCTATAAGTGGATCCGCCTATAAGTCGGTTGTATTTTTTGAAGTTATTTTGGTGGGATTTGCTACTGACCCGCTTATAAGTCGGTACAATATTTTGCCAAAATCCGGTGACAATTTTAAGTAAATCTATTGATGTTTTAACCTAGTTTCAATTAATATTTTTCAAAATGACACTGATATTTTAATCTTAAGTTATTAAACAAAAATGTAATGCTCATTTAAAATACAAATAAAATTATTAAAATATGTTAATACCTGTGCTTTATATATATAGTCTAAGAATTCGTAAAATATCTTAAATATCATATTTTCTTTATTAATCGTCAGAAATGCAAATAAGATACTACTTTTGAGCCTCCAGAGAAAAACCAATCTCTTTATGACTCGCCTATAAGTCGGACATAGAGTTTTAGACGAATATTTAACTCCCAAAATACTGACTTATAGGCAAGTATATACGGTACTTTCAGCATTACCCCTAACTTCAATTCCTCCCCATGAGAATTAATTAGAACCATTTCACACTTAGATTGGACTTTCAGTAAGGCATGGCATTCTGGACGTTACATAATTAACTTCTGAAATTTACACAGCTTTCCTTCACTATACATGGGATAAAAATGCCATTAAAAACCAAATTACATTGTCTCATCCTGCACAGAGGTGGAGATAAGTCGTCTCATCATTGTCAACAACAATTCAAAGTTTCTGACGTTATTAATTTCTTAACCAATGAGAATCTATGTGCCATTTGGCACATTAAGCGCCGAGAATTCCTGAAAGTCCAAACTAAGCGTGAAATGGTTCTAAAATTCTTAAAAGTACAGTGCAGGGAACTAATTTTGTTACATAAACCAGCATCAGGATCAGCATAAGTAGGATCAGGATAGAACTAGCATCAGCATCAGCATTTAAAAAAACAGCATTACTTGGATCAGCATCAGCAAGCAAAGGATAGAACTAGCATTGACCAAAGTGAAAACAGATAAAGGAAAGTCAATTAATACAAATCACAAATAAAAATTACCCCCAAAAATATTTTTAATGGCTTAAAATATTGATGCTGTTTTTGAATTATCCACTTCCGACAGGATAATCCTACTTCCGGTAGCATTACTAGCATTGACCTAGTTTCAAACCAGCATCAGGATAAGGATCAAACCAGGATCAGGATAAGGATAACTAGCATCAAAATCAGCAAGCAAAGGAAGCATCAAAATCAGCAAGCATAGAAAGCACCAAAATCAGCATTGATGCTGTAACAAAATTATTTCCCTGCACTGTATATTCATCCCACCAAATAAAGTTTTCACTTTCATTCAAAAAACAAATGTTGCCACCCCTTAATAGAATTTCTATGATGGTGTGTTTACCTCCCTCCAGAGTAAGATTGACAGTTGGTTGGCTCCACCTCCCTAAAACTCCGCCCACAATTTTCCTGACCACACACTGATACGAGGTGTAGGGCTTTAGATGGGAGATCCACACAGGGCTATGAGACCTAGAGGAAACGGGAACAAGTGTTTTTACGTGTTGGAAGAAAGAAACAAGTATGTCTACGGCAGAAAGTTATAATATGCAGGCTAACGCAAATTCCTTTTTATGTCTTGCAAAAAAGAAACGAGCATATTTATGGAAGAGAGTTCTAATATCCATGCTTACACAAATCTCAAGTACAAAATTATATAACATTAGTTCATAAACCCTCTGCTAACTCATATGAAATTTGCTTTAATTCTAATGATTTTCCATAAGAAATTTGTATTAGAAGTAAAAAACATATCATCAAAGCAAGGCCAATGCAAAATAACTGGAGATAAAATATATTTAAAACTTGTTAGATTTATAAAGAAATACTACACATTTATGTCATTAAGAGTTATCTTCCTTATCAGACTATTACTGAACCTTAACGATTAACACAGTGGAATAAGTCATCATTCTTTTTATCTTACGTCTTGACAATGGCCACTTTATTATACGCCTGGTCCGTCATAAACATGACTGGACGGCACCCCACTTCATACTCCACCCCCTGGCCCTGGTCCCCTGGGTGAGGGGACCACACCAGCAGGAGGGCGGTGGAGGTCCGATTGGCAACCCTCAGGTTCTGAGGTGGTTCCTCGAGTGGTTCCTGTGAGGTGGCGTACTCCTTGATGATTGGGTCTGAGGAGCCGTGCTTACTGTCCGCCACCAGGGAGAACTGGTAAGTGGTCTTGTTCTCTGTAAAACATGGAAATCAAAGAAATATTATAATTGTCCAAGATTGTGATGTTTTGTTCCCATAAGTATATTTGTACATAGTTTAGCGTATTCAAAATTAAGCGTAATCACTGGTTATGGAGTTGTTGGCATAATCATAAATTAGCGCTACACATGTCCTTTCAGTGTATTGTATATGTAAATGATTTCTTAGCAGTGTTCATGAATTAGCGCATTGTTGTCTGAACCAAAGCTGTTAAAATTTGAAGTTTGAATTAATTCAAAACTGTAATACTTGTACATCCATCTCACACTAGAAAAAGTTGATGGAAGTACATGTAGAACCTTACCCAGGTTTTTGACTTGGACCCAGGACAGGGCAGGGTCAGTAATCTGGTGTGTCTGGGGCCCTGTACTGGTCCCTGACAAACTGGTGACGGTCAGTGTGTACCCCGTAACTGCCTCTTCCCCCGTCGAGTGATGCCAAGTGACATTGACTGAGCTCGCTGAGATCTTAGTCACCAAGATGTTTGAGGGTGGGTTTGGTACTGTGTCGTTCACAGAGACTAAAAATAGATTAGGAATGTAGTAGGCAATTCGGGAAAATACAATGTTAACGAGTAATTTTACCCTCATTTTAAAACTACAAATTGAAAATTATGAATTTCGAAATGTTTAATTATGTAAATAATTTAGACACCTCAAAAACACTTCTCTCAAACACAATTGTGTTTCCATTATGATGACTTTTTGCCAGGAATTAAGAACTTCTGCATTTTTTCATATCGTATTCTCTCGAAAATTCTCAAAAACATTTTACATGAATTCTATCAGAAGGCCATTCCTTTGACCTCCCTTGTAACATCCTTACCATTGGTGTGGCCGGCTGTTCTGTACTCCACCCACTGGCTGTCACTAGGGAGATCAGGGTAGCCCATCTCTGTTCCTGCCTTCACCCGGATCTTGTACAAGGTGTTGGGCTTTAAGCCTACAACAGACATATTTAGACATATGTAAATACAGGGTTTACAGAATGGGAATAACATTTGACGTTAGAATTTTCACTTAAAGAGATAATGGAATTAGATGTTTTACATTTCAAATAAAACAGAAAATGGAATTAAACATTAGAAATTTCATGAATTAAAATGGAAATTCATATTACAAATTTCTCAAAAATAGAAATGGAGTTAAATATTATAAAATAAAAATCACATAAATCAGAAAATGGAATTAAATGTAAAAAAATATCACATAAAACAGAAATGGAATTCAATATTAGAAATCACACACAACCAAAATGAATTTTCACATTAACACCGAAATGGTGGTGCCACAATTTACCTGAGATGAGGTAGGACCTGGCGGTTCCGGACACCACCTTGGTGATGGTTCTCTGGTCGGCGGCCCTCATGTACTCTATGAGGTGGCTGGTGATGACCCCCTTCCTGTCCTCGGGGGGCAGCTCGTCCCACTTGATGTTGATGCTGTTAGGAGTGGTGCTAGCTACCGAGATCACCGGGGCTCTACTGGGCTCTGAAAAAAAAATGATGAGTAAATTCAGTGATCTTTAACAGAATATATATATTCTGGTAAATATATATATATTCTCCCATAATCTGGGAGATTTTTTTTTGTAGTCAATTATGACAAATTATGACTTGCTATATCTAGGATCTGGATAATTTTTAAAAGTGATGTCTGGTCGAGTTATGACATGGTATACTGTGGTTTCATCAATATTCGTTGAGCATCAATTTTCGTGGATTTCGTTGTTGAGCAGATCCACGAATTCAAATGTTCATTGAATTACGAAATATGACATTCATTTGTATAGGCAATGCTTTTGTCCACGAAATTACGTATCCTCGAAACTGTCTGTTTTACAAAATCCACGAAAATTGATGCCAACGAAAATTGATGAAACCACAGTACCTACTGTCTGGTTGAGTTATGACATGGTATACCTACTGTCTGGTTGAGTTATGACATGGTATACCTACTGTCTGGTTGAGTTATGACTTGGTATATCTACTGTCTGGTTGAGTTATGACTTGGTATACCTACTGTCTGGTTGAGTTATGACTTGGTATACCTACTGACTGGTTGAGTTATGACATGGTATATCTACTTTCTGGTTGAGTTATGACTTGATATACTTACTGTCTTCGTGGGTTGTAACTGTGACGACTTGTGACTTGGGACCAGGTCCCTTGTTGCTGTACCCCCTGATGTATATGGAGTAGTTGGTGTATGGTTTTAGTCCCTCTATCTTGGCTTTTGTTCCACTGTTCACCACAATGCTTTGTATCTGTTTATCTAAATAAAGAATGTTCCCTTGTATAAGTCACTTCATTCTCATACAATTGACTTAAATGCTAAATGGGAAGTCCCAAAACAATTTTAGACCTAAACTTGCTCAATTTTCAAATGATCTGGCAAAAAAAGATGTTGCTGAGTATGTTCCGAAGACAAAGTGGCAGAAAAAAGATCTTATGAAAGACCCCCCCCCATTTTTTTTTACATAATTTTACACAATACAATTTTCCTATATTCAATCAATTTTTTAAAGTACACAATTTTTTTTCAGAGTTTGCTCATTTGCTCTTTTATGAAAAGGACATCTTATCGTTGATTTTCCACAACACAGTGGACCTTACTTGGATTATTGGACTCTGCTATCTCCACAGTGTAGGCCAGGATGGGTTCCGTCAGGGAGCGGGAGTTGTTCCAGTAAACACTGACCGTGTTCTGGTCCATTGCAAAGGCCGACACATTCCTAGGCAGGTCTGGGGCTCCAACTGAGAAGGGAAAGAGAATAAATAAATTAAAATTATTCCCCATGATGTTGTCATCACATGTACTAATTGTTTTCTTGCATCCTAAAGATGTTGATGACTCGAAATTTCATTCTATCCAACAGTAAAGATTGAAGTCTTATTCTATCCAGAGAAATTTAGAGAATAAGAGTTATCTCTCTTTGCATACTCTTTCAAAAATCTTGCATTTTGTATTCATTTTATAAAACATGTATTTGTTCGGAAACATTATCATTAAGTAAAGGATTTTATGTTTCCAAACCAGGTTATACGGAAATATTTTGTGTTCTTTTTTGGATATTAACCAAATATATATACTGACCCATAGAATAAATGTCTATTCTAGCTACTGCCGTGTGTTCTCCATAATTGTGTTTTACTGTATATTTTATATATATATATATATAAGTACTGACTGACGGAGTATATGTCCAGTCTGGCCATACGTCCGCTATACTTGTGTTTTACTGTATATTCTATATATATAACTACTGACCGACGGAGTAGATGTCCAGTCTAGCGATGGCCGTGTTGTACCCCACGCTGTTCTCGCCCACACACTGGTAATACCCAGAATCTGACAGCTCAGGAGTCACCACTACCAACTCGTTCTTAGGCCTCACCACCTGTAGAAAGCAAATAAGGCCATGAAAAGTTAATTCCTCGGTTCTCAGGCCTTTTTTCAAGAAATATGATCAGGGAGTGAGGCATTATTTTTTACTTTTATATTGCCCCAAAAAAATTATGAGGGAGGTGATATGTAGTTTTATTTTATTGAAAATTTTATTGAAAAATTTTATGTAAAAAATTACAGTTAATGGTGGATATTAATTTGAGGGTCTCTTATTGCCTAGAAGAAAACCACGAAAATTTGTGATTTCACAGTAGTTTATAGATAATAATTGTTAGGCCATAAAATAATAATTTCTTGGTTCTTAGGCCCTCCCTCATCTCTTCCAAGGGTGCCTCATTGACCCTTTTTTATGTTAAGTCAATAAAATGGTTTTCTTCTAGGCAATAAGAGACCCTCAAATTAATATCCACCATTAACTGTAATTTTTCACAGTTATGTCTACTCCTCATTTCTTCATCCACAAAATTAAATCCCCAAAAGCTCATATTTTTTCACCAATCCATGACAATTTGACCTCATGAAAAAATGATTTTATAGTAAGTCCAAAAAGTTTTTTTTTCACAGAACACCTACATCTTCTTCTCTGGCTAAATTTATTATTGATTTTAGATTGCGAAAAGGTATGAATTTCATGTTTGCAGCTTAAGCTTTTTTTCACTTTTTGAAGCAAACGAAAAAAGTACATTTATATTGGCATAAAAAAATCTTACCTCAAATAGTAAAACAATTTTGAAACATTTAAAGCATATTAACAGAGTTCGTAAATATAAAATATCCCCTCATGTCCACTTACACTATACTTTCCACCTTCACGGATTCGCTGACCATTGAAATACCACGTAACATTTGGCTTTGGATATCCACCAAACTCACAAGAAAAACGAGATGTTCTTGTCTCTGGATATTTGAAATTACTTGGTTTTGTCAAAGATACTGGTTTTGCTTTAAAAAAAAAATAAAAAAAGATCATAACATATTATCAAAGATAAAACATTATAAGTAACAACAACAGAGTCATAGCTTAATCAAATGAGATGATTTTTACTGTATTAGACAAGTTTTTACTGTGTTGGACAACATTTTACTGTATTAGACACATTTTACTGTGTAAGACAAGTTTTTACTGTATTAGACAAGTTTTGCTGTATTAGACACATTTTTCTGTATTCCACAAGTTTTTACTGTATTCCACAAATTTTTAATGTATTAGACATATTTTACTGTATTAGACAAGTTTTTACGATATACGACAAGTTTTACTGTATTAGACACATTTTACTGTATTAGACAATTGAGTTGTAGACTAGGACTTACTCATGACTTCCAGCCCTGCCTCCACTGACTTGGAGGGGTAACCTGCATTGGAAGCAGAGCACACATATACCCCCGCATCATCCACATCTACGTCAAACAGCTTTAGGTTGTCTCCCACTAATTCTGAGTGACGGTCACGAAGGGGTTTCCCATCTAAAAATAAAAACATCCAAAGTGTAAACTAGGTCAATGCATTTTGAAAAGTACAAGACATTGAGACTTAGTAGAAAATAATTTTTTTTGGTCTTGAAAGCAATGGAATTCTGATGATTTTGAAACATTGTTCAATTTTTGAAAGCTTAAAAGGAACTAGAAATTTGTCCATAGAACATGAATGCCCGGGCCAGGGTCCATTAAAAATGCAACAAAGTGTAAAAATTTTGAAAATATCTTGAAAATTTCTCTGGGCGACTCAAAGGACCTTAAATTAATATTCTTATCAGCATATGATTGAAGCATCAAAGAGAAAACTATGTACCTTTTTAGATCTATAAGTAAGTTAGATCTAATAAAGTAAAATTTTAGCGGTTAAGAAGGGG
Organism: Saccostrea glomerata; assembly: GCA_003671525.1. Lineage (NCBI taxonomy): Eukaryota > Metazoa > Mollusca > Bivalvia > Ostreida > Ostreidae > Saccostrea > Saccostrea glomerata. Next base: position 922,625 of record PRKT01000172.1, on the reverse strand, counting down.
GCTTGGTCGCTTCGCTCCCTCCGCCCCTTCTTAACCACTAAAATTTTACTTAATATGATCTAACTATTACTTATCTTGTAGGTTAAGCAGTGATGTTTCGGTCAACAGTTAAAGAAAACAGAACACTGACCTTTCCGTGACCATGTGACCTGTGGTTTAGGGTTACCGTCCACCAGACACTCCAGTATGATGGATTTCCCTTTCTCTACCGAGGTCATCCTTGGAGGGGAAGCCAAAATACTAACTTCCTGTCTTCCTGAGGCTATAAATAGAAAGAAGAAATTCCGTAAAACATAAGCTCTTGAAGTGGTTTCCCAAATTGTCTCCAGATTATACATAGAATATATACAGTACAACATATGAATAAATGTTTTAGGTGAAAAATACAGTTTGAAATCATCATTATTGAATAAAAATTTTTAATTTTTGCATTTTCAAGGCAAGATTTTTTTGGGGTAAAAATTTGTTTATATCATCTGTCCTTAAAATGGGGGGTCCATATAACATGTATTAAGAGACCCACATTTTAATGTCTTCCACCAAATGTTAAAATTTTAATCATATACTTTTTCAATGACAAAATAAATCCCCATGAACCATTAATTTTATGGTATGTCAATGACCCATCTTCAGCAACTTCTTAAATTTTTTGTTTTACTCCCAACTCCTTACACATATAAGTAGTCTATAATTGATGCAATCTCTTAAAACTTGCTGATTTTCACTTGAAAGTCAATCTTTTTAGCCATTAAAAATGTTCACTTACATGCTACACCCAAAATTTCTTTCTCAAACATCTTTTAATTCTAAAAATATTTCTCTCCCCTATTATTTCAATCTAAGACAATAGATACAATGATACGATCGTGACCTTTTTTCCGAGAGTAGGTTATACCCACCCTAACCTTTCCGTTAAATATGCTGCAGCAGGTATCTAATCTTATTATCTGAACACAGAGTTCATGAATGCATTCCAGCCTTGACATTTCTTCATCTTTCTAATCCTTGACTAATACCTGGCATAACCCTGAGACTGCTGCCTATTAGAATGCATTCCGGCTTTTCGTTTTCTCTATTTCACCCTGAACTAATTGCCATATCCCACCTGATCTACCCCCTGTAAGCCCCATCTTGACCTTCCTAACATGACCCGACTTACCCTACCGGACATGACCCCACCTTGACCTACATGGCATCACCCAACCTTGACCAACCTGACATGACTCCAACTTGACTTATCTGAAGTGATCCAACTTTGCCCCATCTGAAATGACCCCATCCTGACTTATCTGACATGACCCCACCTTGCACCACCTGACACGACCCCCACTTTGACCTACCTGACGTGACCCTGAGAGTAGCGGCACTGCTCCCCTTCCAGGGTAGACTTTCCACCTGATCTGGCAGTTTGTGGAGCTCCCCCTGGGTGGCGGTACATCTGTACTCCCCCGCATCGTCAGACGTCACATCCAGAATCTGGAGGGTCCCGGACGGCAACATGATGTGTCTAAAAATAGCAACATCAACATTTAATCAAAGAGTTCCCAACGGTTTTTTGATTTGCATTTAAACATAGCAACTAAATATTAGTCAACAAAACTGGAGATTTTGATGATTACACAATATATTTTTGAAGATATATTCTATTCTTGACTCAAGAATATCAAGACTTTTTAATTTCATACGGCTAACAAAACAAAAAACAATAGATTCCCCCATGTAACATACTAAATTACAAGATGTCAATAAAGAATATTAGAAAAAAAAAGATTTAGAGTAAATGCAGAGTGCCTACTATTTCTAGTAACACTACTTGAAAAATTGCCTTATTCTAAGGAGATCAATTTTCAATAAGCAAAAATGGTCAATATATATTCATTTCAAGAATATAAGCATTATAAAAATAGGAATTCAAATCTGTTCATTGGGAAGGGAAAAAAACAATTCTCTAAAAAAAAAAAAAAAAATCAGGATACCTAAATAAGAAAAATGTTTCTGAATATAAAATATTGAAGTAAATGGCATTCTTCAAAACCATTTTATCTCAGTGTTTTACTGTTATAAATTATCATAATAAATAATACATAGTTCTACGGCAATAACAACAGAAGAAAATTCATCGTTACTCTATGATTGCAATAAAATTTACTTCAACATCTGGATAAAAGCTATAATAATAACTTTAATCACATAAACAAAATGGATTCTAGGAAAATGATGATATAAAATATCTCCCTTATTAAACCTCAAAAACAATAACTACTTTGTTCTTTTTACTATGTATGGAAAACACAATAAAGAAAACAAGAGGGGGGCTGTCATCATTCCTATAATAATATTATTCCCCCATGGGCCCTAAAAACAGTCCTCAAAATCAATGGCAAAGAAAACGCTATAATATAAAATTTCCCTTTATTAACTCTTGGTACATACGGAGTCGATATAACAAAGGAGAAAAACAAAGAGGACATCGGATCAATATATATATACCACAAAATCTGTGTCATCTCCACTACTCCGGGAGCTAAAACCCAACAGTAATTAATATTTCATTAACTTTAATTTGAAATCTCTCTCTCTCGCCCTATCACTGATTCATCTTGGCTGGATTCTCAGGTTTGCTCAGGTTTCCAATTTCTATTGATAATTATGGGACCTTGTGTGTTTTAAAATAATAATTGTAGACTTTGCTTTAAATGATCTTTTTTCCTTCATCCTTGATGCTTAATGAAAATTTCTATACTTATAACCTTGACCTAAATTTTAGTATGGACATTATTATTCCTCTTTGAAGCGTTGTAACAAATGATATATAAGATTTTGTCCAGGCTGCTCATTTTCTCTCTTTTTATGTTTTATAAGTAAGAAACCTATATCCCTCTCCACCTTTCTCTTCATAATAAAATGAAAGATTACAAGGTATTTTGTAGTTGTAATTGTCAGCACTTTTCCAAGAAATAAGCTATCATGACATTGTTGTTTTCTTGGAATTTTGAGCTCAATTTCTTTTTTTTCTTTTTGTTCACAGTTTAATTTTTAAGCTCTGCATGGTCGCAAAATATTGTCTTTTTTTTTTTTATTTCCACCAGATAGTTTTAACTTAAACATTTCTTAAATCTATATAAAGCAAAGTCTAAGGCCTAAGGGGGCATAACTCTGTCCAAAATAGCTGGATTGTACCCCAAACAAATCTGACCTAGATATTCTTGCGATAAATCTGTATACTAAATTTCATTTCTGAGTATGTGCAACCTCTGCAAAGAAAAAGAAAGGAAACTGTTGGTGGACCAAAGACTGACTATAACTGAAATATAGCAAAGCAATACGCCCTCCCTTCTGCAAAGGGGGGCATAAAAATTGAGAAAATTGAGGGAGGGGGGGGCATAAAAATTTAGGTCAACACATAAGGGTCAGTTGTTATACTATGAACGACCAAACTCTTTTTCTACGACATTCTGCGTCAGATCTAAGGAATGACATTTTAATGTAATCCATCATTTAATTATCTGCAATTAAGCTTCAACAAATGTTTTATAGGTTTTTTTTTCTTGTTTTTTTTTTCACCAAAAAAAAACCCATAAATTCTTCAGTGTCCCATATTTATTTGACCTCCAACAAGAAAAAAAAAATTAATCTTGGTTAGGAAACAACAATCTGCTGCCTACAGAGAAACACATCATTAAAAGTCACTAGCACGAGCAAAATCATACCCAGATTAAATCTGACATTTAATCAAAAAGTATCGTCACCTGTTATTTTTTTATGCAGCTTGTTACTCCCAAAAAAAAATTATCACACAAAAACTTATGATTAGAAAAAAATCACCGAAGAACATCCTTAACAAAGCATTCATTCTTTTTTTTTTTGGTGTATATCTATTATTCTCAGTGTCACATCTCACAAAATATTAATTTAATAGCATATTTTACAAGATTAGAAGGACAAGATTTTAAGGAAACATTATGCCTGGAAAGGCAAATTTTCTTATCTCCAAAACAGAAGAGTTAAATTTTACAATTTTTTAAAAATATTTCAATCTATAAATTGAAATCTAATTACAAGTTTTTGAATTACAACAAATGTAAAACTCTTGAAACTGTTCCTTAGAACCTTCAAAGTAACTAAACTTCATATTCCTAAAACTGTTCAAGAATGTAAAATAACTGTATAAGGTTGTATTTTATCCAAATTTCAACAAATTCTGTGGTTAGAAATCGGACAAGTATAAAGTTGTTTAGCTAAACAGATACCACTTCTCATGTGAGAGACATACATATTTATCCAAAGTAAGTAAAGTTTTGGAAGATTGGAATTTTTTGGGGGGCGGGTATTAAAATCCTCAACCAAGCAACAGCTGTTGAACAACAAGAAATCATCAAATTAAGTTATACATTTGGACTGAAGTAATGCTAAACAACACAAAAACCATGTCCTACTAATTGTCATTAAGGAAATTAATTTCAAATAACGGCCTCTACTGTCTCTACACAAAGGTCATTTTAACTGTGCCACTATCATTGGAAAAAGAAATTTATCAACGTAAAAAATAGCCTGTTTTTTTTTCTTCTTTTGTGCATAAAAGAAAAACAATTCAGGGAAACCGTAATTAACTGTTTGATTTTAGGATTCTTCCCCCAAAAGTAATGAAAAAAGTCTTAATCTGTAAAAGGGAAAAATTGAACATATTTTTGCAAAAGGAATCTGTAAGGACAATTTAATTACCAATATAAACCTTATGACTGAGCTATCATGCCAATGCTACAACAGACTAACAGCACAGAATTTATATTTTCCTTGAAGCCTTACATTAAACACCTTGAAAATGTCTTTTTTAAAACTATTTTTTAACTCAATGATTAATTTGAAAATAATCATGGTAATGAATCCAGAAAAATTTTGTGTGTTTCAATGATATCTATAGGCAAAGAATAGATTCCAAATATTTTATCTTTGGCCTAATAAAAAAAATTGCTTGTTTGCAGTTGCCTTCTGACCCCCTGAAATTGCAACCACCCCCAAGCTTTTTTTTTTGGCAACTTAAATATTTTTTTTTTGGTTTTTGCAGGATATTGAAACTGTTTCATTTTTTTCTTATTTCTGATTATGAAGAGACCCATAAAGTCATGTCTACCCTAAAAGGGAATATTTCATTATTAATACATCGATCCCTACTCCCTACATAAACACTTTAAATACCATATAAGTAGAATTTTTAGGATTTAATTTTGGCATTATTAGTGAGGGTGCTGACATCGCTTTAAATTGAATATCCCTAAAAATTAACTGCATATCAATTGTAATAGCTTCTTTAGTTAGCATTTTAAAATCGCTAATATTACTTCTCGCTAAAAATAAAATACCAGATTTTAGGTAGAAATCACTAAATTAGCGTCTCGCTAAAATTTCCACTTATACGGTATCTATATCCTCGAAATCGAAGAAACTCCATAAACCATTATTTTTTTCTCGAATCACAAAAAAAATTAACCCCATGAAAATACGTTAATTTTGAGAAACCTTACCTTGGACCCGGTCGAATTTGTTTCCAATCATCTTTCTGCCACATGTAAATAGGCGGAGGGGTGGAGTTGATCTGGCAGTGGAACCTGGCCACCCCTCCTAATGGAACATCCTGAGACTGAGGTTCCTCTGAGTAAGATTTAGCTATACCTGAAAAGACAAATCAAAGTACTGAAAGTATTGAAAGCATGCCTTGAAATGTAATCATACTATCTTTAAATCAGTGTTTGTTTAGTAAAATATGGATTTTTCTCTGTATATAGTAAAACACGCTTAAAACAAAGTGCCAGACACGTGATTCTGCTTCATAAAAACATAATTTGTTATATCCTCTAAGTTTACAATAGATTTCAGAGAGATTATACAGAGAGAGAGAGAGAGAGAGAGAGAGGAGTATTAAACTGAGTTTAGTATATATGTGGAGGTATTTCATTGATTAAATACTGTTAAATTACTTTTTATTTGTGAAAACCTCATGTACGTGTAATAAGTAACATGAAACAGTTTCCTCACAAAAATTTCTTTCACATTTCTGATATATAACAATACCAAGAATTCGTAAAAAATTTTGCCCTGCTAATCAACACCAAATATATATCTCCAAAAAATGGTGTTGCAAAAATTTTATGACCTACATTAGTTTAGAGGTTATAAAGAGAAAATTTAGTCAATGTACAGATGCATTCTCCTTTAAAAAATAATAAGGAAGTATGTCCTTAATCAATTAATACAATAAATATGTCATACAACTTATCTACTATAAACTGTTCTCTACTAAATCAATAATTATTGAGAAAGAAATCATTTCGTAGGGAGCAGAATTACCGGTAGTGGGAATTATCGACTGTCAAATATCAATGTCCCCTAATTAATTTATCTTTGATTAATAAATTTTGTTTCTGAATCATAGAACTCTATATAAGTGCTATAAAATGGTTTGAAATATTATATTTCTGTCAATAGAAATATTCTACAATTCAGTTTCATTTTATCAACTTAAAGAAATCAATTCAAATCATGCAGACTCTCATTTTTTCAACTCAAATAGCTCTACACTATCTATAAGTGGAGTCTTAATATTTGTAAAAACAAATACTGGCAGGGACAATAAACAAACAAACCAATTAACCATTTCAAATTTTAGTCGTTATATCCATACAAAAGGATATTCAACGCCAAAAAAATTAATAGGTAATCTGTCTTTAATTGCATATATAAGAGTATCTAAAGAAAATGGTCAGTTTAAACAAATTGAACATTCAGAATAAGACAACATTCTGAATTAGACAGTATTCCAGATAAGACATCATTTTCAACAAATGAATGTACTAAAACGGACTTAAAGTAAACATTGTACGGTATAAGCAGAGTTTTTAGCAAGGATTTAATTTTGGCATTAGCGAGGGTGTCAGGATAGCTAAAATTGAATATAAATAAAAATTAATTATGCTTTATTTGTAATTGTTTTTAGTGAGCTTTTTAAAATCACTAAATTACATCTCGCTAAAAATAAAATACCAATTTTTATGGACAAATCGCTATTTTTGTGTCTCACTAAAATTCCCAGTTATACGGTATAAGGCAAGAATTTGGATTGTAAACCATCTGGATCTGACAAGTTTCACTCACAGTACATGTATATTTATATCACATATATATATGCCTATTCCTAACACATATTTTGTGCAATTAACATTTACAACCCACTAAGATCCTTACTTCATTAATTCTAAAACATGATCTGTATCGATTTCAGCTTAGGGTTTCATACAGAAGCATAAAAAAAAGATGTAAATCATTCTCAGGGGGGTCACAAGTATATGTACAATAGTAAAGAACTGCAGTGAACGGTTTGAACTCTTACTTTACTTTATCAATTGAAAGAAGACGGAAAGGAAGGAAAACCTTTACTAAATTTTTTTTTAGCCAGAAGGTTAACTGCTCATGGTCAGATATTCATACTATGCAAACGTTGGTTTCCAGATGATTTTTTTCTAGAGGTCTTTCAGTGAAATTTTTTTTATCATTATTCCCAAAGACTTTTTTGTTACTATAAGGTCAAAAAATTGAGATCAAAAATTGGCAATTGATCCTCTTTAGCAAAAACTGGTATCCTGTAACATTTCTCACTAGTCCTCTTTGAAATTTTGCAATGAAATGGATGCTATTTTATCAATATTTATACAAGATTTGTATTCACTTTGAGGTTAATTTTTTGTATTGCCTACATAGTTTTCAGGCCACTATTGCAAGGCTTTGTGTTCCAAAGCTAAAAGATCATGGTCAACCTGTTTTGTGGTTTTTTGTTTGTTTTTTTCGTCCATGTATAGTAAAACAGCAATTCATGCTTATAGTAAACATGTTTATGATCATGATAATAAATTGTCACTTACAGTGAAGTAAGTTTCATTCCCCATGATGCTAAAATATAAATTGTGTACTGAACATATCGAATATAATGAAATACACTTAAAATGACACAAAATTATCTAACCCTGGTATTTCTTTAATATGAGGTTTTTTTTTACTTTTTACCCAATAAATTTCTCCTAAAAAGCTGGGGACACAAATATTCCACGAATCATCTCGTTTTTATTTTCTATATAATCGTGTCGGAATTATATATATCCATTTCCTGGTACGGAACAGCTGTATATTTCTGAGGATCACTGAACTCATAAGAAAACAGTCAATATCGGCACAAAATGCTTCTGTAAGCCCTCCTCCTATTACTTTCCTATTACTATTGCTGTTCATCTGATGAATAATAACTTTGATCCTGACTTAAGATTCTAATCTTCTCTCTGCTCTATTGATGACAGCCATAACAAATAAACGTGATAAATAGGGACTCTCTGTACGGTACTCAGGTGTTGTGTACATCTGTCTTCAGGATACAGGCTATAAAATCCTCCAAGGTTATAATGCATGTTCACAGCATGATCCTGTCACTGTTAAAGGTTTACTTACTATATAATCATTAGAATTTGTGATGTCTCGTTATTTTAGGAATCAACATCCTACACAATTTATAAATATATTCAGAGCCTAAAGTAAGCTTCTTATTTTAACAGTAAGTAACCTTGTCTTATACCAATGGGAAGTTGAAAGGGAAATGGGGGTAGGGGTGGAGGTGGTTGTTGGAAGAAGGAAGAAGGAGGCATGGTTTTGTTGGTGAACTTCATTCCCACTCTGTACAATAACTGAATCCTAATAAACTCTCAAACTTTATCTATACATAATTGCAGTCGTGGGGTGGGATTGGGGATGAGGGTGTGGGTGGAGGTGGAGGCAATGCATGGCTTAATTGGTAAACCTCCCCTCAACCCTGCACAATAACATAATCCTAAAACTCTAGAATGTTTAACTCTAAATATTGGGAACTTGAGATGTGAACCACTTCAATACTCCTGACATAATATCACAAAGGTAAACAAGGCAAGACCTGACATTCTGTCAACATACCGTTATCAATCCTCGATAAATAACTGAAAAGAGTGTGCGGGTTGAGTGAACTCTGGGACCTTGGTCCCGTTCAGAGCACTCTAATCTGTACCCTCTTCTTCTCTCATTCCAGGGCACTCTAATCTGTACCCCCTTCTTCTCTCATTCCAGGGCACTCTAATCTGTACCCTCTTTTCTCATTCCAGGGCACTCTAATCTGTACCCCCTTCTTCTCTCTTTGCAGGGTACTTTTAGATGGGTAGGTGATATCGTATAACATGCGAGGTCGATATGCTCTGTGAGGTCGATATTAATTATGCAGAAATCTTAGCAGAGATTCAATTTTGGCTTTGGGCACCTAGGTCCAGTTCAGGGCACTCTAATCTGTACCCCCTTCTTCTTCTCTAATTGCAGGGCACTTCTAGATAGGTAGGTGATATCTAATCTTGTGCGAGGTCGATATGCATTTCTGTGAAGTCGATATTGAGCAGAAATTTTAGAAAAGATTCAACTGTTTGGGGGTTTTTTTTGGTTAGGGTGCTGAGATCAAAAGAATTTAATATCGGTAACAATTTATTTTGCATTAAATATTACTGTTAATTTCTAAGCATCACAAAATCGCCAAAATTACTTCTTGCTCAAACTAATCAAAGTTATATACTATTTTTTTTCAATAAATAATTACGCGGGTAACTTAACTTAGTAACATTGCAAGGAAAAGTTTAAAACAACAAGGAGAGATTCTAGAATGGTGCTTAAATTGGGGGAAGGGGGGGGGGTTGAAGGGGGGATAGCTCTGTATTTCTTTTTAGAGTGGATGCAAAACAATGGAAAAAACTTGGAATGGCCTTAACTAGAGGTTTGCCAGAGAAACTGCTGAGGACAATATAGATACACAAAGGCATAACAATACTATTACATTACAAAAAATTAAAATCTAAATTCAAAACTAAAAGAATTTTGGGTCATATTCATGAAATTTATTTTAAATCAGAAATAATCTTCATGAACTACATAATCTTTGCTGATGAAATCTAGCAAAGAAAGCACTCCCAAGTTTAATTCTGCTATAAAAATATCAATATCGTGTATTCTTTTATTGGTCAAAGTTGATAAAAAAAAAAAAAAAAAAAAAAAAAAGCAGCTTGCAGTTCTTAGCTCGTGTATATTTAAAGCAATATGGGCTGCATTTTTGAAAACTTTATTTTGGTGTTAAAATGTGTTATTATGATAAATTTGTATGTAACTTAAACCTTTATGATCAATTAGACTAAAATAAAGCAGAAGAAAGACGTCTATATACAATTCAATACACTGTTTTATATAAGAAACTATTATTGTACAGGACAACAATAATGTAATTTTGATTCGATCGAAGCTTATAAATAGTTCTTCCATCACAAATATAAACAACAGAAGTTTATTAGTGCTATTTTTTCTGTCGTTGATTAGTTTTTTACAATTTTGCAACCAAAAAATTTCGACATCAAGGTTGAAGCTCATATTGCTTTAAAACATGATCATCCTATTTCAAAGTATCAATAAGACACCCATCTGAATTTCAAGAAAACATGATCATCCTATTTCAAAGTATCAATAAGACACCCATCTGAATTTCAAGAAAAAATATATATTTATCAAATGCATGAAATACAATATAAACACTTCCCCAGCCATAAAAATTCATAATTCCATGTGAATGATACTCATATATATATACCAAATAATTCTATACACCCATTGCATTACATGTTTAGTTGCCAAGGTTAAGCTGTAACTTAATATGGTGCTTTCCGTGAACGAGACTCGCTCGAACCCCGATGTCACAACAACCGGAGATAAATCACTCGGGAGCTATTTTTTATGCTACATATTTAACACTAATCCCGGCAGTGAATGAGTTTCTGCCCCGATCTGTCAGTCCAACTTGTTTTTTCCATTCATGAGTTAACTTTATCGACCCGACAGATCGTGTTCCTAATTTAAACATAAAAACCTGCCGGTGTCCTTTAAAGAAAATTTTTTTTTCCCGCAATGTCAACAAGTGCTATAATATGTCAGAGCCCCTTATCTGCTAACAACTTGACCTAAATTAACATGTAACATGATACACTTGTACATGTTTACCTATTTTTATCCTATAGCTCCGATATTTTTCTTTCTTTTCATTCAGAGAGCATTTGTTGGGTGATTTAAATGTCATGAAAAGGAAATATTTGTTTTTACATTCACATATGGATGTATTATTAAAAATAAATAACATAACTTCACAGAAGTCCAAGCATTAAATTGAGCAGATTTTTTTTCTAATTATTTTTTTTTAAAAATAATTTTTTATTAGGTACGTTTTTTTTTTATCTCTCTCTTCCTTGCATTTGTGTAAATTTTTTTGCCCCAGTCAAGCAATATCTAAAAATACAAACAAAAATCCTGTTATTGATATAAACACATTCCTTTGCCCCCTTGAAGGGGCCTCACACGATCTTTGTTGTGGGAAGAGGTGACCTGGCCTAGGCAGGTCAAACAGAGAGAACGATGCAGAAAGCCGCCCGATTCCGAATCCCATCAAAAAACAACAAACTCTGGCGCTGTATACAACTCCCCTAGTGAAATCTATCAACTAACTCATCTCCTCATTCAAAAACTCTCACAGTAATAGCTAACCCCCACAAAAAATGATGGAACTATTTTTCTTCAAAACAAGGCTGGGGCCCCCAGCGGGGTGAATAATCTCTACGAGGATAATCGGAGGCCTATTGATTGATTCGCCATTTTTTTGTGTGTGTGTGTGAATAAATCACTTAGAAATGATTTATATCATATTATGATACAAAGGTTTCTACACCGATACGCATACTTGGGATTCTTGTATTATGTAAACAATCAAAGACGTGTATTGATATCAATTAACAGATCGTACATTTAAAAAGGATGTTTATATTACTATCACTGATATAATTCTGGTGACAAATTTTTTTTAGGCCATGATGACCTGTTTATTGATAATAACATTGCTACTGACAAATTCTCAGAGCAATTTGATTTTTTTTTTTAGCCTATTGAGCTATTATGTATATGCAAGGTACATATTCATTCTGTGATGGCATTACTCTAGTTACTTTTTCTACATATGTATCTGTAGATATGCACATTTTTCAGTAGGTTATAGGTTTTTAATAATTATGGGGTTTTTTCATGTTGGCTTAACTTGACGTATTTTAGATGCATTGTCAAACTGGGTATGACTTTTGATTGCTATGATACCTTTTATCCTTTTTTTTTTTATCTGACCCCAGCATTCTAATGTTAGCTAATTGTACGTGTCGTAGAGGAAAGAACCACAACTCTACAGATTGTTCATAGAATCTTTTAGTCATTGAGTAAATCCTAATTTTTTTTTATTATTTTAAAACATTTAAACAGCATATCCAGATTGCACTAACTAATTAAAATAATTTCAGTAATCCCTACTTTGAAAATGAAAACTGGTACGACAAATATAGAACCACCATAACAGTATATATATAGGTCTGGTGGTATTTTTACCTGACATTTGCAGGTAATATTCTGTAATCAGGTAATAATCATAATTACTTAAAAGCTTGGCGAGTTATTTGATACCTATATATATACTAGTATGTTACGAGAACAGCAGACAGATATAGAAATGTTGATACGCAATCTCTCGTTTACAGGAAAATCTCGGGAAAACGCCATGCTCTAGATACACCGTCTCTTCACTTACGAGTCACAGGATTATCCCTAAAAAGGGGTGAAATTTAATGACAAAATTCCTCCAATATTCTGATACACTGTCCCCCCCCCCCCCCCCC
>PRKT01000172.1:891595-909303 GCA_003671525.1 Saccostrea glomerata | reverse complement strand
TTTCCCCCCCCCCCCCCTTTCAATCAAGTGAAGGAACCCCCGTCCCACTTCAACCGTTCATTTTATTTTGCTTGAAAATTCAATTCTAACGCATAACCCGGGATTCAGCGTTTTCACTAAGAAGTAAGAACCAGCTACCCGCCAAATTAACCTCTTTATTTATCAAAAATGCTGCTTTGAAATAAAAAATTTTGTAAGGTCCGCAGAGATTATGTTCATAAACCTCAGCCCCTAACCTGTTACAAATGATCTCTTACCCTTTACTCTAAAATATAGGGGAAAACACTGCTGGATTCTTACTATACAATTGATTAAATCATTATCATGATTATGACTACAGTAAAAATTGCTTATATAGTGAGTATGCTTTGATGATGCATTTAGAGCAAAGTGGTTTTCAATCCCTTTGACTTTAAATCATATTGTAAAATTAATGGATATAACAATTAACATTTAAAACATAGCAAAACGGTCCACCGCTGCCACTTTTTTATAATAGTGTGGTACTGTCTGTTACAGAAGTACTTTGTTCAGTCCAGTCCAATACGAAAAATCGTAATATTACAGAATATCGTAATATTATTCTTATATTACTATTTTTCGTAATATAGTTAAATTACGAAAACTCGTAATATAGCATGTTGTGAGAGACTATATAACGAGTTTTCGTAATGTAAGACAAGATTAAGCATTGAAATAAACTGAATGATGTTAAGGAAAGTATGACGTCAGAAATACATTATGCCCCAATGGTACTAGTATCACGTGGTCATTTTGGTCAGTGACGTCTATCGAAAAGTATGAAAATGCAAGAAGAAAGTAACAATAGTAATACCGGGTGAGTGAAAATTTTGTATTATTATTCTTATAGAAGAATTTTCCCAGGGATGGGAACAATTTTCCATAAAACTTCAATGTATCCTAGAACTTGTCATAGTGTTCTATAATCCCCGAATTCCCTATATTTTTCCCGAAGTCTACCCTAAAAATCAGACCCTCATCTCCAACAACGAGATGTTACGGGATATAACTCGTACAACTTTCACTAGGCTCTGACTCTGCATGCAATTGGATCAAATGCATCAAAACAAAATAATGCATGCATATCCACGATGATTTGATGAAACCAGAGACGTATAATCTCTCATGAAACATAACCAGCAGGTTGTATCAGAAAAAAGGGAAGTAACTCTTAGAAGAGTTAGAAATTGCTTATATTACGAATTTTAGTAATATTACGATTTTTCGTATTGGACTGGACTGTTGTTTTTGGCTACGCAATATGTTACCAGTACAATTATATGCTATCATTAGGATTCAATGATAGTTTTTTATATGATAGATCATTACTCGTAAATGTTTAACAATTGTTGCTTATTTTATTATACCAATATCTTATTCAATGTAGTCAAAAAAAAATTAAAATAAACACGGTTTTAATATCTTTTTAGGGAATTGTAATTCTGGGCATTTAGCACTCTCAAAAATTTACAGTTCTCTCAAAAATTAAACATACTGGAATCCCCAAATGAAGAAAAGCCGACATCTAAAATCTTAATTTCACAACACATCTGCAATCTGAGGCCTGTTCAGCAAAGCGAACAATCGCGAGCGCTAGCCAAAATTCCTTATACCTCCAATAGTAATTTTGGCGAGCGCTCGCAAACGCTCTATTGAACAGGCCTCTGTAATCACTTACCCGCAATCCTTATTATAAGAAAATTCTCGCAATTTCAATTACACGAATTACCAACAATTCTAATTACATAAATTACCCACGATCCTTATTACACAAATCACCAGCAATTTCAATAACACAATCTTAATTACACGAATAAAAGCAACCCTTATAATAATTACACGAATTACTAGAATCCTGAATTACCAACAATCTTAATTACCCAACTTTTCCACAATCCTTATTTACGTGACTTACCCGCAATGTTGACTTTGACCCGTTTTGCGATAATGCTGCCAATGTTGTTGTGGACGTGGCACTCGTACACGCCCTCATCAGTGACGTTCTTCTTGCGGCGGTACAGGACCCGCTTGAAAGAAAGTGACCCGTTTATGACCTGTACCCGCCGCTGGTTTTCCAGCTGTAGCCGCTGCCCATTCTTGTACCACGTGAATTTGGTGGAGCTGTTGGACTCCACGGTACAATTCAAAAGCAGGGGGTTCCCCTTCTGAGCTACTACATTGTAGCTGTCCTGTCGTGTTAAAGAAATACCCGTAGATGTGAGATCCTCCCCTATAAGAAAACAATGAAAATATTGTTAAAATTTTTAGATCCTCCCCTGTCAAGAATAGTGAAAGGTAAAAAAAAATTTTTAGATCCTCCCTGGAAAACAATTCCAGGAAATCTACAGGATCTGTTAAGAAAATTTCAAGGGATTTCAATTGTTCACGTAGTAACTAGTAACTAGAAACATACTTACATAGAATTTCAATATGGCTATGAAAGCATGAATTTTTGGTCAGAATGCAAGGATTATGATCCCAAAATTCTTTTTCAAATGTAAAAGTTTAGATATTTTTTTTTTAAATGGTTTAATTTTTTCTTTACTTTTTTTTCTACCTTTATGAAAAACATTGAAAAACTGTTTCAACAACATGTAGTACTGTTTTGTTTTTCTTTTGTTTTCTGGTGTCCAGAATTTGGCACTACGCCTAACTATTAAATCTCCCCCCAGCTCAATCAATTCTTGACCTTTGATCGTGTGAGAGGTCAGTTTAGATATTGCATAATCACGTCATTGAAATTCAGTAAGCCAGGGATTAGCCAATCCCAAACCTTGATTTCACTGGCCTCTCAAAGTTCACCATTCACTTAAGGATGTCCATCACTGCTCCTCAACATGATCAAAGCAAATATTCTGTGTGTGTGTTTTTTAATTCATATCCCTATTCTCTCAAATGAAAGCTTTTACCAATGACATTGTTTTACAATAAACCATGGGATAGTATCCAGTTTTTACATGAACTTCTTCTTTTTTTCAAACTGCCAATGGTCAGGTTTAATTTTGTCCACTTATGCAACTCAGTTTTCTATTTTTATGAATTCACATACCATAGCTCAAACAAAAACATAATTATTTTTAAACTTTTTGTGCAACTTAATTGTGTTAGTTTGTGACAAAATGCTCGTCACTGATGGAGAAAAAGTCCTTTTTTCTTTCTTTTTTTAAAAATGTTTCTAGTCAGGTTAAAAAAATTTTGAACCTTTTGTGTAGCCTGTACGAGTCTCTGATAGTAAGCTGGTCACTGTTGTGGGGGGATTAGCTAGTGTTGACTATAGGAGCCCCGTTAACACTACGCCACCATTGACGTAAGCGTCACCAACAAAGAGTTGTGTAAGAGGTTTATATACCCCGGGCTTTTGTTACGACTTTACACACACAACAAAACACGGGGCCTATAATGCCGGACTTCTTCAACATGCTCTGATTTTTAAAAATTAAATTCCACGCATGTTTTTAGAACATGCAGTCAGGCTACTTCTTGCACTAATATTATTTATAAGGAGTAATGCCGTGGCCCTATAAGCTTTTATAACAATACCAAATATTTGACAATTGTGTTGGTGGTACGTGTGTTTTGGTTGTTTATGCAAAAGACATATTTTGTCTACTAAGAAAATGTAACATACATGTATTTAAAAATATTAGTCAAGTTAGGACAAAATTTTAGTCTTTGGTTATTTATGCAAAAGACATGTTTTGTCTACTAAGAAAATGTAACATACATGTATTTAAAAATATTAGTCAAGTTAGGACAAAATTTTTGTCTTTGGTTATTTATGCAAAAGACATATTTTGTCTCTAAAGAAAATGAAATATACATGTACATGTATATTTAAAAATATCAGTCAAGGACAAAATTTTAGTCTTTGGTTATTTATCAAAAGGCATATTTTGTCTACTGTGAAAATTTAATATATATTTTTTTAAAAATATTAGTGAAGGACAAAATTTTAGTTCCTGTTTTTTTTTTTCTTAAAATTTTTTTCATTTGTTTCAATTTTTTTTTAATTCAACTTCGGCCAATCTGCAAGTCTAAGAGTTAATGTTTGCAATGTTGCAGTTACTGAATCATAGCTAATTCTTACAGTTTACATAATTTAATTTGTCAAATAAAAGTTAGGATTGAGTATGAAATCATGGCAAGATGGAAGGGGAGGAGGTGGGAGTGGAGAAAAAAATGCATTTCCAGAGAATTTTTTTTTTCCTTTTCCTTTTCATCCAAACCTTCTCTCCCCAAAAGAGATGGCAAAAACAAACACAATTTATGCAACAACTTTTTTCCTTTCCTATGCATGTTTTCTTATTCACAAGGGTGACCATAAGCTTGAAACATACACTCCAAAAAAAATTTGACTCTTATTATAACCTGTCCTATTCTCAAAATTCTATTTCCCCTGGTATTTAATGTAAAGGTCATTTCAAAGGTCCGCAGATAATTGTCAGATTCATTCAATAGAAACAATTAGTCTTTTTCACAGAGTGGTATAACCCCAACTACACATGCTGCAAAACTGCCTGGAGCTACACTCTACATTTGCAGAATAATGCACAGTAGAATTTGCTTTTAAAAATTTCTTGAGAAGCCAGGATTTTGAAAAAATGTCTTAATTCATATTTCATTCATTTATTATTTGGAAGGGGGGGTCATGTATATAAGTTATTCCTTGATATTGCAATACCCCAGATCCTAGTATCTAAATCAACTTGAGTGATACTTAATTAAAGTTGATTCACCGAAGCCAAACAATAACAGAGGTATATATATTTAATCAGCATAACATTTTAATTAACGCACTCTCCTCACAATCATGTTATCTCTAAACATCTGTTTATGACCTAACCTTCTATGACCCTCCCTTGACCTTCTGTGACCCCTTTTTGACCTTAGGAACCTTAGGAATAACCACTTGCTATTACCATCACCAATACCCACGCCTTCCCCATCCTTCTTCCAGAGCAATAATCTTCAACATTCAATAAGGCCTAGATAAATAAATTGTGTGTTTCCAGCTCCAGGACTGACTTTAAAATATAGAAGCTGAACCTGAATTTTTTTTTTTAGAACTGCCAATATCTTTCCACAAGTGAACTCTTCCAGTTTTACAAATTGAAATCCCTATCTTGATCACTTCCTCCTTTGAAAAAATGCATATCAAATATTTATCAGAAATCTTTTAACCACAATTTTCCTGGGAAAAAAATGGCAGCGTGCATGCCAATAAAATATTAAAATAAAATGTTTTCCCTATACCTATTGTACCTACCCTATTTTTTTTCTCAGGTTGCAATAGGAAACACACAATTTATTTATCTTGGCCTGAGGAATTGTTCAATGGGGAAAACCTTTCCTTCCATTCCCCACAAGCCCATAAACATACTTTTTAGTCTTTAGCCCATCCTGGTACTGATAATTAATTGGTTTCAGGGATATGATTAAGTATTCATCAAAGGTACGTTTCTTTTTTAATTAGAAAGAGGTTTATGGGTAGTTACAAGAGATATGGTAATGACCATGGCTGTTGTGTTTTATAGTAATCTGCAAATGAAAACAAATACTTTGTAAGTAGTAAAAAAAAAAATTTTCAGAAATAATTAAATTGTAGATTGTAATTAAAACCACTGATATCAACATATCTCCCTTTCACAGAAAGACTTAATCAAAAGATTGGTAAAGAGATCACTGCATTAATGCCCATAAATCAAAAAAAATAAAATGAATATTGCATCCATTATATGTAATGATATAGGGATACATTATCAGATAAATTGTCCACACTTTCAATGCACAGATTGTATAATCATGCAAATACTATCAACAAATTTTTCTGTTATTCCGTGATCATGACAAGGAGCACACGGCGAGTGAGATCGGTCAGCAGGGGATGCTCACTCTTCTATTGCACATGATCCCACCTCTGATGTGTTGGAGGTCCCTGTCTGTTCTGCTTCAAATATGGACTTATGAACTTGAATACTGTTCCATTGTTCCATTTACTCCATATGCATGATATATATTCATGCATTGCAATAGAGAGCAAGATCATTTTTATTGTTGCCTTACTTGAACATGTTGAAACATTTACATATCAAGACGTAACAAATTGTCTTTTTCCCAAATGACACCACTTCAGAATAAATTTTTAACATCGAAAAATCATGATGAAAAGATATCTTTATCTATAAATTATATTATTGAATGAAAAACATTAATGGGATAAACAATTAAATTGCATTTCTTTTTACTTTATCCTAATTATTTAAAATAAAATGGAAAATGAAAAAACATGGAAATTACAATTCCTAAAATTCATGCAATTTTGCAAAAAAGCATGTTAAAAATGTATCAAGTTATGAAGTACAGATATCCAGTACATTTTGTTTACGGAGAATACGCAAAATGGCTGCCCTTTCCTGGCCCTATACATAATCGGGTCACCATGCCATTATTCACGTAACATGAATTAATAATGTATTTATTCCCGTAAAAAAATGGTAGTTTGTCATTCCATTTAAATTAACAACATTAGGGCTACTGTACTAAACTGTCAGTTCATGAACTACTTGTAAATTAATACAATGCATGTTGCTCTTGAGTTATCTTCTCATCTCCGAGGTCAATGACTTTTTTAAACAACATCGTTTCTTCCATCCCACTGTCTTTTCTTGAATATTTTTTCAATATTTTTGACCAATAAAAGCCAAATAAATAATATTCATACTTAAATATTCATAAATCAATGCAAAAAAAATTACATAACATTATTATTATTACAAAAAAAATCTTAAAACATTATGACCCCCGTCGTGGGCCTCAACACATTTTTTTTATTCATTGAATACACAGCAAAAACATGCGAGCGAAAAAAATCAAAACAAACCGCGATGCACGTTGTTTCAAAACAGAAACAACCGAAGACATGCTGCAATATTATATGAATACGAAATAAAGTACTTTTAAGGTCAGGTTTCTCAAGGAATTAAATTCCCTGGTCACTTTGAGCGAGGTAAAAGACCCCGTGAACTTAGTTGGCCATAGGCTGATCGGCCATATTGGTTTTTTTGTGATCGCGAGGTCAACCTATGTAGCTTGGATAAAAAATGGCGATTACACGAAAAATTGTAAATGCTTTATGGTACCTACCCCTGGTAGCGGTTAATCCTTCCGCTAGCGCGTACAGTACGAGGCTACATAAATACATACACGCCATTCAAGCAAATACATTGGGGAGAATCTTCGTGCTTCTCTTGTACGTAATGTGTTTGGATCCGGGCATGAATACATTTATTGAACCGAAGCACACCTTGCAAGCCGCAACCCCTACGCCAATGTTATTGGAATGGAACACAAACAAGAAAATGCGGTCGTCGAACCGAACTCTTTTAGTTTATCGGGGATAAGAAGTTTTTAGCGGATTTGTAGGGAAAATATCCATACTAAGTTCAGGTTACGTTTGTTAAACAGCTGGGCGCGGATCAACTCGCATGTTAAATAAGGATAAAAATTGTGCAAAAAAATATCAAAAATTGATTTCTACGGTTTTCAATGCCTTGTGTATATTAAAGTAAAAAGTGTAAACGTGTGGGCGAGATAAAGATTCCGTTACGATAAGATGTATCGATAAACCATTGATAGAAATGTACAAAAGAAAACAACCATTATTTTATACAGGTAACATAAATATAATGCAGGTATACCGACGCTGTTGATTAAACGACCAATCTCAAATATTAATTATTTATATGATATATTTTATTATATATTGTATTAACTTTTTTAAAATTTATGTTAATGCTAAAATTTATGTTAATGGCATTAACATTTATAATTGATATACATGTATTTAGGTTAATATATTAATTTAAAGTTTATTAATCTAGTCACCATACTATACAAGTGCTTTTCTAAACGTCGTAACATCGTATATTTATATACTCCCTATACTATAACATTATACATTGATATGAGTTACATTGTACAATTTGCATAAATTTTAACAAGTGTCTTTTTTCTACAATTAGTTTGCTGCATCTATGTAATATATTTTGCAGAATATCTGGATAGGTTTAGTACGTTTACTATGACGTCACAATGAGTGTAACGTCATAATCATATCACCTGGCCAACTTCCGCCAGAGTTAACCTCTCTGTAGATGAGGCCTCGAAGGGGAGTATGATCACCTGGCGAAGCCTTAACTATTTCAGTGTCACATTATTACGTTCGGACAGAGTTTTTAGTGTCTGCTCTAGAGTCACAGAGTATAAGACTTGATCCTTTATCTGCATATTGAATAATTCTTGATGTAATTAAAAATAAATATCAATATTTAAACCTTCTTCTTTTCCAGGTGTTTTGCATGATGCAATGCCTCCGCTCATGCTAGAGTCGCAGAGTAATTAAAAGAACTTTGATGTTCATAGGGTATAGGGTAAAGTAGTTTTTAGGTAAAATGAATTGTTAGTGAAAGAATTACCCCCCCCCCCCCCATCCCATCGAAATAGAATTTTCTAGTTTGGACCATTTTTCTTTTCTTTTTTTCCTTTTTTATTGTAAGATAACTTTTTTCAAAACCGATACATCACCGAAAAATATTTAAATTTAACTCTTAAAAAACATTCATGCAACATACATGCAATAAACTCTCTCTCTCTCTCTCTCTCTCTCTCTCTCTCTCTCTCTCTCTCTCTCTCTCCTAAGGACACGCCACATAAATATTAACAATGAACATATCCCCTAAAAAAATAAATACAATATAAGTTTTAAATTAAAAAAAAAATTAAGAGAAAAAGGGCGAGATAAATGTACCCCCATCCTGGGCACCCCACCCCAACACACAAGTTTCCAGTTCTGCAGTACTCATATACTAAGTACATGTGACCATAGAAATATTGTGTCGTAAATGAAATTTTCTCTGTCT
Organism: Saccostrea glomerata; assembly: GCA_003671525.1. NCBI lineage: Eukaryota > Metazoa > Mollusca > Bivalvia > Ostreida > Ostreidae > Saccostrea > Saccostrea glomerata. The sequence goes on along the minus strand of PRKT01000172.1, from coordinate 900,364 downwards.
TGTTAATTAAGAATTGTAAATCTAGGTCGTGAAAACAATTTGATCCAGAATCAAATTTCTGTATGCTTCATATGTTTCTATCTTTTAAACGTTTTTTTTAAATCTTTAAAAAAAACATTGCTTTCTATCTTTTAAAAGGTTTTTTTTTATTTAAAAAAAAACTGTAATGATTTATTTCCAAGTAAGTGTATAATTTTCCCGTTTAATCAATTTCTAAGAAGATCAGACAAAAATAATGCAACAGCTGTGCACATCATTTTATGACTGAAATAAAAAGTATGTTTTACAAAGATCAAGATATATATATTTGGAATCGATGAGTTAAAAAGGGAAAATTTAACTTATTTCAATCTTAAATTGTTCTCGAATTTTGTAATAGGAGAACCTAATGCAGCTGTTTACACAGGCACGTAACAACAGGGGGGCCATGCTACTTTTCCCCAACATAACTTATTCTGTAGTAAATGTTCATTAAAAGACTGGTCCCCCCTTCTCAAATTTTTTGTGGCATATGGAAAATGTAGTATTTTAAGTCAGAAAAATTGGTACTAAAAAACTTGTATTTGTCTATGAACATCTGATGGCACTATAATCTTAAATTAAAAATATCTTGAAAAGTTATCAGTGGATAGGGTACGTTGTATATGTCCTTAATCAAAGCGTCAAACAATTAAACTTTTAATTTAAATATCCATCCTTCACATGTGCTGATTCAGCAATATAAACAATGTGCAATTTAATTTTTCTCTCAGATGAATTAAGAGAAATTTAGAAGTAAAGTACATCATTTTCAGGATTAATTTTCTTCGCCATTCATCCAAAGATGCTCGTTTACAAGTGAGTCTTTCCCCCTTGCTCATTATGTGCAAAAAGTTTAACCACATTATTTTATACAAAATGCCACCGTTGCCATGCAATAAAAAGTTTATTAAAGCGATGAGTTATTAAGATGTTGAATATTTATTTTTCCCACGAATCTTTCCAATATATAAAAGGGCAATCTGTAAAATAAGATAATGTTATGAGTTTTATAAAGTTTAATATTCATACTAAAAAGATATCTTGAAAGGGAAATTTTGGCCTCTTTGTTTGAATGTTATAGAAAAAAGAATTTTCAATATGAGTTTCTATGGGAAAACTTAAATGGCCCTAGTGTAACAAATTGCAAAATATCACCTGGCAAAGACATGCATGCATTTATGTACTTTAGCAAAATTTTATTAGGTATATACTGTACTGTAACTAGTGCATGTATATATTCTGTTTATCGATAAAAAATCTGCATTGTGATAGCCGAAAATTTTTGTATAAGAAGCATAAAAACTTTCTCGTTAAAACAAGATGTGGAGATTCTCAAATGCAAGACTTGTCAAACTTGAAAGTCAAGGGCTAGAAAAAATTGTTACCCAAAGAAAGGACTTTTGTCAATGTTTAAACCTGGTAAATATGAAAGACCAAGCAATAATCTTTCAAAAGTGATGTGATGATCAACTTTAATCTTTTCTAAATGTGAGTCAAGCCCAAAGGTCTATACATAAATGCAAAATAGGAAATATATGATTTTTTTTATATATGTAAAGAACACATTTCAAGGTTAAGGATAAGTAACCTTTTATATTAAATATGCTGTGTTCTTACATGTAATTTTAGAAATATGTCTCAAAAGTGCTTTCAAAATCTAAATGAAACAAAAGTCAAAATCATTGTAAATGTTTAACAGTGAAGAAAAATTCCGACCTAATCTTGTTGTATGTAAACTATAATTTTAAAAACTCGAGTCCAAATGCTGGCAGGAGTTTGGAGGAGCTAATTGCAATAAACGTGTAACAAACGTTGGTAAATTATCAACGATGTCTACACACTTAATGACGACTGAGGGCTCCAATTCGTAAACTTGTACACTTCTTAGACAAACACGAACCAAATTCGAGGGCCGTGTGTACGTTATTACGGCACACGTTCTTTAGACCATGATAATGCCACGCGTTGTGCCGAGTCTGAAGTATGGAGAAAAATGTGTCATTGTGTCATAGCAGACCTCGAAATTTTGAATGTTTCCACTTTTATTGATTCAAATATTGAATGCCAGACAAGAATTGTGCCTTATCTGTATACATTATGAAAATGTATGTATGGATAGAATGAGAAATTTTTTAGAAACATTTCTAACATTGGCTTAAATCATTGTTTTGTTTTGTTATTTTTTTGTTTTTTTGTTTAGCGTAACAATTGAAAAGATTCTCTTACTATTTTGTAATTAGCTTGAAGACTTTTGGACGATGTTCGTTATGGCAAATCGATTATATAGGTTTTGTATGAATGTAAAGTAAGGGGTAAAAGTAGTAAAAAAAAAAAGTAAATACATGCATCGTCTTCATAAACATGAACTGACTTTCATACCAAACGCTTCCTGGTTTCATATCGTGACTGGAGAAGAAATTTTTTTTAATTTAAAGATGAATATATGACTTCAGTGTATCGAATTCCATTTTGATTTCTATTTCTCGTGAGTCATGGCACACAATTAGAAAAATAAAACATACCATGAACCTTTATTTTTACAGATATGGGATTTAAAAAAAAACATTTTCCACAATAAAATTGATACCAGTATCAGATATCTTTTTTCTGTTTATATTTTAAAGCATTCGCCATCCTCTGAATAAAGATGATTTTAAATCAGAAATATTCAATCAAGCGATAGCTTGATAAGAGTTTTATTCTTTGTAAAATGTGTTGAGATTTGACCGATATGATGAACAAAAGAAAAGTATCATTCAAAACAAAACTCCTACAATGGATATTAAGTACGGTTAAGGTACAGAAATAATATCTTTTTGTTACATTGTGAAATCTGTAGTACAGAGGCATCGGTCAGCAGAATTTTGAAATTTTTAGCTAATTTGTGTCAAATTTTGAAAATGCTGAACAGAAAGGGAAAACAAGCATTTTTTTCCCATAAACAGTTAGAACTATTGGTAAAAAGGAATAATGTATGATTAATTAACCTTCCTGAACAAAATGGAGTTGGATTTTCTATTATGTAGCAAACAGTGAAGCAACACTATAATGTAAAGCTTGGTAATATATTTCTTAACGTGTATTTCATTTTTGAAAACTTCTTGCTTGTAGTCACAGTACAATAGAAATCAGGGATGAAATTGGAAAGTCAGACAGAGAGAGAGAGAGAGAGATTTGCTGACATAAGCTGTCAAAACTTAGGACACCAGAGTTAAAACATGGCAAATGGAATGTCATCTATTGTGTACCGTTATTTGTATACAAACAAATGCAGACCTTTGACTGAGTCACTCACGAAATTTTAACCTAGGATTTATCATACCATTGTGTGCGTCATTTGTTCTTGAGCCTTGGAACGGCCAGTCGTAAGCTTTTAAACCTGACCTTTGTTCCGAAAATATTTCAAAGATTTTTCAATTTGGGAAAATATTTTCGTGCATAGTAGACTACGTAATCCAAATTCTCTTATTCAAAATTGCCGTAACTGTAATATTGTATAATTTTAAACTATTGATGATGGGTTCGTCTTTTTGTGTTCGGGGATCAATTTGCTCGGGTTCGGTGTCCTAATAGACTAATTACTGCTCTGTAGTTATTGTTCCGAGGTGCTATTTTGTGATGGTATCACTACAATCCGATTACTATCTTGTCGTTCGAGGTTGAATTGTTTGAAGCCGAAAACAATAATTATGCAGAGGAATTCAATTAGATTGCCGTCAAAATGTCTGTGCTTTTTGGACATTGCAATCTAAAAACATTGTGACTTTATATTTTGTGTGTTTTAAAATGATTTTTCGAATCAGACAAAAAAGATTTCACACAGGCCCTTCATTTAGTGGAACTCTTCAACTCCAGGGAAGAACCCAATAATGTTCAAACTACGTTGCGTATGACCTTAAAATAAAAGTTCAATGATAATAGATTAGCTAAGACGGGAAAAGGTCCTACCATTTGCCTCAGCCTTTTCAGAAACAAAAAGAAACATATATATGTACTGATTCAATAGCTGACTAGAAGTTTCATATTATCGATCGCTTATCCGCTAGCGGATTGCTTCTTCCAATTCTATCCAGTATTAATTCCAGTTCTTACTATCTGCGAACATCGCTGAGCAGGATTTCTCACGCGCATTTTAGCGGTAGGTAATTCGAAGCATTGTCAAGTCATCACAATATGCTTCATAAAAAACTTATTGTGTGACGTCACAAATGTTTACGTTTCCCATCGCGTGAGACGTATCTCGGAATGCGTCTTCTTTCTTCCTTATCACAATAGCTGCATTTAAATTTTTGCTGACGGTAACTTGATCTGTGATTATTTTTATTTGATAGGGTACCGCTGTATCTTGGTCGTCCATTGTCAGTCTAGATGATAGGTAACCGCTTTTAAAAGGGCAAAACACAGTTAAGTTATAACGGCTCGACTGAAAAAGAACAATCTTCAATAAAGAGTAAATATTGACCTTTTTGTAGTGAGAAGGAATAGAGGGCGTTCTTCACACTATTCTGCTGTCAAAAAAGAAGGAAATGGAACAGCTCTACATCTTTAGATGGTGTGTTTTTCTTAATGCTGCAGTCTATTAATTTAGATATTCATTTTTTTGGTCTGTTTATTCGAATAATCTGAAGAAATTTTTTTTGTCAAAATGCCCACCCTCTTTAACACGTTCATTTTCATCACAAACCTGAAATGAAGTAATAGGGGAAAATTGAAAATTTTTAATATCATTTTGGCATGTATTTAATAACGAACATATTTAAGGATTCTCCATCTTTTGTGATGAGATACATACATGTATGGTTTTAAATCCCGTAAATTCCTGCAATAACGATGTTTTTTTTTTTTCAAATATATACATGTATTGGATCCCATGAAGTCTGTTAAAGCATGCTCGTGATTAAAAGGATAATTACTGAATTGCATTAACGTTTGGGATTTCTTTAATTACTTGCTTTTTTCGACTTTTACTCGGTATACAATTTTTGACTTGAGCGCAGGTCAATATGTGGTTACATGTATATGTCACCCAAGTCTGGTGATATTGACCTCCAATTAAGGTGGTATTGAAAATGGTGCATGCTATTTGCAAGGTCTAAAAAAATTTCTGAGACTAAAGTCGATATAACTTTTACCCCAAATAAAAAGCTTGAAACATTTTTTAAAAAAATACTTATTTTTATTTATTTGTTTATTTATTCATTTTTAAATATATAACCCTTATGTAGATTTTTCAAAACTGTGGAATATAACTTAGATTTTTCTCTAAAACTGTCGACTAATACATGTAGTACATCTTACATCGGGATCGAAGTCGGGTTCGATAAGTAATTAATTTAAACAACACACCGAGCCGAAATTAATTTTTTTTTGGGGGGGGGGGTTCCATGCAACCATGTTGATGTTGTACAGAAGGAAAGTTCGAAAGAGAGTGTCGCGAAAAGGAGAATCATGATTAGCTGTGGATGATGTTTCTGTTTTGACAGAAGATGAAGACATTTTACGACCCGGTACTGCGGTAGGTACAATACTGTGTAATGTACAAAATTTTATCATGTGTCCTTCAATGAATAATTGCTTCTGCTACTGTTCCTTAGTCTGGGCACTACACATAAAATACCTGGCAGCAAAATCGTTTGGGCAAGCGCTATTTCAATTTTGTAATAATTATTTAACACGTCTAAACATCTCTCATAGATGGATTTCTACCAGAATTTCCTCGTTTGGAATCGGTTCAGGAATTTTAGTGTTCCTCTGTTCAACACTTACCAATATGTTGTACATTGTAAAAAATATTTATATTAAATTGATTTTTTAATGCATGTTCAAGATAATTTTCAGCACTTATTTCGATTATTTAATAGTTGCAGTTGAATATGCCTGAGACGATTCCCACAGCGCCGGCGTATAGTCATCTTGTGAAAATGGTGAGAACCATGCAGCTCAAATTGCAGCAATAAAATCACATGAATTGAAATTTCTTTTTAATTCACTTGCAGCAATAAATCACATGAATTGAAATTTCTTTTTAATTCACTTGAGCCATTTAAGGCCCAAGCGACTTTCCTGATCAGTTTCTGGTATTCGTCTGTCATTCTGTAAACTTTTCAAATTTTTACATTTATCAGAATTAATCCTAATTTGAACAAAAGAAAACCTGCAAGATAGTGAATTTCTATTCTACTCTAAATTGAACTGCCAGGTTGAAAGAAACAATTGTCTTGAAAGTCTTGTAGAGCCTTACTTTATTATTTATCATATATTTATATATGAGATAGATATCGATTATAATACATCCTAATGGTCATCTTTTCTTTCAGAAATTGTGCCAGAAAAGTTTGAAGTGTCTAATGGAATGATCAACATGAAACTTGCTGAACCTTACTACTTAAAGTAAATCCTTTCGTGACATGACCAGTTAATTGGCTACTCTCTAACATAACGCCATCTTTTATTATTTATTATTGTGAATTTCATGGGATATCAGTAAGGAAGTGATTCAAGCAGACACTTGAGAAGTTTCGGATCTTCCTTCATTCGGGTCTTTGGCATGTTCGGGAAAATAGCATGTGTTGATTTTAAGGGATCTATATAATAATATACCGTATATACTCGCCTATAAGTCGGTCCGCCTCTAAGTCGGTTGTATAAAATAAGCTTATATCATAGAGACTAATTAGAATGAAAATTTTCTCTCTTCAACGAATTAAAATAGTTCTAAGTAACTCTCTCTATAAGTTTTTCACAAGTCAAAGTCAGTATTCGTCGTGAATATACATCTATTGATTCATTTTCTCTCCTTCCCTTACCGTTGCGTCTATTTATATCACTTTCTTATATAATAAACGTCGTAACATCGTATATTTATAGTCCCTATACTATAACATTATACATTGATATGAGTTACATTGTACAATTTGCATAAATTTTAACAAGTGTCTATTTTCTACAATTAGTTTGCTGCATCTATATGTTATATATTTTGCAGAATATCTGGATAGGTTTAGGACGTTAACTATGACGTCACAATGAGTGTAACGTCATAATCATATCACCTGGCCAACTTCCGCCAGAGTTCGTTTGCTCACAAACCTCTCTGTAGATGAGGCCTAGAAGGGGAGTATGATCACCTGGGAAAGCCTTTACTATTTCATCAGTGTCACATTATTACGTTCGGACAGAGTTTTTAATGTCTGCTCTAGAGTCACAGAGTATAAGACTTGATCCTTTATCTGCATATTGAATAATTACTGATGTAGTTTAAAATAAATATCAATATTTAAACCTCATTCTTTTCCAGGTGTTTTGCATGATGCAATGCCTCGGCTCGTGCTAGAGTCGCAAAGTAATAAAAAAAACTTTAATGTTCATAGGGTAAAGGATAAAGTAGTTTTTAAGTAAAATGAATTGTTAGTGAAAGAATTACCCCCCTCCCCCCATCCCATCGAAATAGAATTTTCTAGTTTGGACCATTTTTCTTTTTTTCCCCTTTTTTATTGTAAGATAACTTTTTTCTCTCCCCTTTCCACATTTCAAAACCGATGCTACGTTACCGAAAAATATTTAAATTTAACTTTTATAAAACATACATGCAATAAACTCTCTCTCTCTCTCTCGCTCTCTCTCTCTCTCTCTCTCTCTCTCTCTCTCTCTTTTAAGGACACACCACATAAATATTAATAATGAACATATCCCCTAAAAAAAATTAAAACAATATAAGTTTTAAATTTAAAAAAAAAAATTAAGAGAAAAAGGGCGAGATAAATACATGTACCCCCATCCTGAGCACCTCACCCCAACACACAAGTTTCCAGTTCTGCAGTACTCATATAATAAGTACATTTGACCATAGTAATATTGTGTCGTAAATGAACTTTTCTCTGTCTTGTTAATTAAGAATTGTAAATCTAGGTCGTGAAAACAATTTGATCCAGAATCAAATTTCTGTATGCTTCATATGTTTCTATCTTTTAAACGTTTTTTTTTAAATCTTTAAAAAAAACATTGCTTTCTATCTTTTAAAAGGTTTTTTTTTATTTAAAAAAAAACTGTAATGATTTATTTCCAAGTAAGTGTATAATTTTCCCGTTTAATCATTTTCTAAGAAGATCAGACAAAAATAATGCAACAGCTGTGCACATCATTTTATGACTGAAATAAAAAGTATGTTTAACAAAGATCAAGATATATATATTTGGAATCGATGAGTTAAAAAGGGAAAATTTAACTAATTTCAATCTTAAATTGTTCTCGAATTTTGTAATAGGAGAACCTAATGCAGCTGTTTACACAGGCACGTAACAACAGGGGGCCATGCTACTTTTCCCCAATATTACTTATTCTGTAGTAAATGTTCATTGAAAGACTGGTCCCCCCTTCTCAAATTTTTTGTGGCATATGGAAAATGTAGTATTTTAAGTCAGAAAAATTGGTACTAAAAAACTTTATGTGGCATATGGAAAATGTAGTATTTTAATTAAGTAAGAAAAATTGGTACTGAAAGAAGTTGGCATTGAAACCAGTTGGCCTCTAACATTACTTGACAATAGGTGATGTAATGGCAAATTGTATGAACGTTCAGCTAAAAGTCAATCAATAAATTCAGTATAATAAACCAAATACATGTATTACTTGATATCTTAATATCTGTGCTGCTTGGTTTTATCCTTAAAAATATAAGATATTTATATAATGCTTTAAAGAGAGTATTCATTCCTTTTTTCATCCATTAGGAAAAAAATCAGCATAGCA
>PRKT01000172.1:839325-884596 GCA_003671525.1 Saccostrea glomerata | reverse complement strand
TACGAGGGGTGATCAAAAAGTTCGAAAACTAATTGAATAACTTCCATGAAAGAAACAATATTTGGTTTCAATGTTGATTATATTTAAAATTAATCCTCTCCAATTTTAATGCACAGCAACCACCGTTTTGCGCATGCGCGAACCACGTGATATTGGCGGTCACATGACCCCCTCCGTAGCGTTCTGTCACAAAAGTTGAGTCTTATATTTCTTTCCATGTGAGTTAATTTTTATGACAAGAACAGTTCATTTGTCAGAAATGGTCAAATCTCGGCAACAGAATGGGTGGATAAGAATATCATTTCCAAAAATAAGCATTGCGACCTTTAAAACACAAATCTTGTGTCTCGGGAGAGATTTTTATTCAAGGTGGATAGAGAACAGTAACCTTCTTTTTATCATATCTAATATGTTTAAAATCAAAAGTAAACGGTATCTTAGGTATTTGATAATTATATTATTGTTCAAATATTCAACTATTTTTCAAAGTAAAAATTGGAGGTCTTTGATAGCAAATTGCTTAATTAAAAACACATATCTTTTCAAAATTGCTTTCATTGGGCAAAATGACAAGTATCATTTTTAACCATCTGCCTTCCTCCACTAAAACGATCAATCCAATCATTAATTGAATTTATAGGAACTCATTTATCTTAGTAAACTGTGTACAAATTATTATATGATACTACAGAGGGATATCTAAGATATACAATAAATTGTACAGTCGTTTGTAGAACGAGTTCGACTGAGACAACCATTTTTCGTCACAAGTGACCTACACAGTGACGTCATTTTCAAATTGTGACGTCACAAACAAAGAGAAAAACTTTATTCAGCATATGCTATATATAGACCTTGTGTATGGCTATGTGTGTACCGAATTTCAATCTAATCTGAATTGTGGTTTTGTAGATATAGAGATAGTTTGCGAACTTTTTGATCACTCCTCGTATTACTTATAATATTACATATAACTACTTTTGATCTTCATTTAAGTCACACGGAATATAAAATTTGTTATAAAAATACATTGTTCTTTCAAAATATTTGTGGTGGATATGATATTGATTCAACTCCTCTTGCCAAGCCTAAAGCAAAGGATAGATCTATTTCAAATTGGGAGAAGACCTGGAGGGCATAAAACTTAGTAGAGCTCACTTTTGATCTCCGTCTCACTTTTCCACTATATATTCCTTTGGTAAAAGTGAGACTGAGATGAAAAGTTAGCTCGTTTAACCAAAATAAACACAATAAACAGAATTTTAAAATCATCAGAAGTGGGATCAGATGCCAAAGAGGATTAAGTATATATCCTAAGTTCGGCGAAGTTTTTATTAGCTTATATTGAGGTCGGCAGAGGTTTCTAGCTTCACCATGGCACCTGATCCCACTTCTTGTATTTTTTGGAAGTTCTTGTTTACTCTGCTCTTATTTTGTACTGATTGATGGTCTTTTGAGCTTGAATATTGTTCGCTATCTTCATATAGTGTATTTCAGAGAATTTACTTTCAAAGGGGAAGGAACTTAGTATTCCAAAATTTTTATTAATCATAAATAGTACAACTGAAAAGAAATTGCAAATTCATCGTATATATGTGTCTTTCTTTAGTTTCAATATATTTTCCAAAATGTGTAAAAACGTGTTTTAAATTAGTCCACAAAAGCATTTCTCTAGGTCTCAATGAATTACACCGTGGTGCTATAATTAACTATAATTAACAAACAATTAATCAAAGGCACTTCTGATCTCGGTGACATGATTAAAATTGTTCCAGTTCAATTTATTCACTCAAACCAATTAATGGTACACGAGGTTCTACAATGTATGTACAATATAGAAAAGGAAAAAAATATAGACAAGATACACGTGAAATGGCGGAAATACATTCATATTATGAAGTAACCAAAAAAATTATGGAGGACAGATTTTTTTCATATACTCTTTTTATGTAACTGCATAGTTTAATTAATACTTTAGAGTCAGTAGATGACAACAATTCAAAATATCATTACCTGTCAATTTTGCGTTTTGATATTGTCGATAAGTCCTTCAAAGTACTGAACTTTAAAGAAATTATCGACAATCTCTGATTAAATTACACCTTTTTATATATAATGTTCGAATAGTAGGTGAATGACTTAAAAATGTGGATGTTTTAGTTTTTTTAGGTATCTTCCAGTAAAAAAAAATACAGGTTATCAAATACTAGGGTCTTTATATTTGTAATGGCTTCGATTGTAAAAATCGACCTATCAACGGTTGGTACTATTGAGTGACATGGTTCATTCCAATAGTTCAAGATCATTCTAGATATGAAATTTATGGAGATTAAGAACTGCATACTCAATCTAACTTATGCTCATTTTTCCATTTCGAAAAAAGAAATTCTCAAAATTAGATGTTAGCTTTGAGTATTTTCAATATTCAAAACAACCAAAAGGGATTTGAATTAGTCAATGACCATATCTATATTGGATTCCAAAACTTCATAAAAATATTAACAATCAAACATACTAGTACATAGCGTGTTCCAGTAAATGTTCAACCAAGCCTCTTTCTTTACTCCTCACTAAGATATTAACACTATCGAAGGAAAATCTTCAGTTTAAAAGTAATGTAAAACAGATGTGGATACTTAAGAATTCCAAGAATCTTTTGAAAAATTTGAAAGCATAAGTTTCTACCAAAATCGATAGTTTAAAAATTTACGTCTTTTCCACTTCATATTCAAATATTCCCCTCGATAAACTAAAGCCCAGGCTTTTTGATATCATTGACAGCTTCTTTTACAATAAAAATGGAACTCGTCAATTTACTTACCTTGTCATCGGTCATTTGCAAAATTTTTTTGTTATAAAACATTCTGATTGCTATAATGTCGACATTAAAAACATGCTTGAGTTTCTAATTGACAATATCTATATGTTGTTTTGGGAGACTAGGTCTTCCAACAATCTATTGGAATTCCCAGGGGTACCAATAGTTGAATCCACATTTTTCAAAAGTTATGTCCTTTGGCCGCCATCTACACTGTAAGAAATGTGTTTAGAATCCAAACACTTCTCTGAACACTTTTTTGTCACCTTCTTTTTTATATGTTTAATTCCTAAACATGTTCAATTTCTAAACACGTTTGAGAAAGTGTTTAGAATCGAAGCACATACGTGTTTAGATTCTAAACACTTACTCATACCTGTTTAGAAATTTTACATGTTTAGGAATTAAACATATAAAAAAGAAGGTTGTCAGTAACTCTCCTTGATACGTCACATAAGCTTTTTTGTGATTTGCTTTGTTTCGATGGCCGCTCAAATTAACGTTCAAATATGTGAATATTTGTGTCATTTCCGGGAAAATAACTCTGCACTTTAAAGCAGAATGTGTTCTAATTTCTAAATACGTTTAGATATAAAACATGTTAAGACATAAGTGTTTAGTTGTTAAACATATCTCTATACATGTTTAGATATAAACACGTCATGGAAGTGTTTAAATCCTAAACGCAATTTTTACAGTGTATGGGGAAAACCCATAGAATCATCACAGTAACCTTAAGTGTTTGTTGTTTTCAGGTTTGTAACTTTGTCATTTGACTGGGAAAAATCGTTGCAAAGTGTATACTGATTGCCCATGGTGGGGCTACCAATTTGAAAGAAAACAAAGTAATCAAAGTGGATTCATCATGGCTCCCAACTCCAAAGTAAAGAACGGTGCAATGAAGTATGTATATGTTATGTTTTGTATCTTCATTATTTGCAGTTTCAGTCAAAATTTCCATGCAGGTGTTATTGAAAATAAAATACAATAATATGTTTAATATATAAACTATTGTCATATGATATATAAGGGATTTTAGAAAAATGATGAAAAATTATTGAGGTCCTTTTTATTGTCATATTTGATACGGAAATTACAATGAAAATCGTAAAAGAAAATGAATTATCAAAATCCAGAGAGAAATTATGACTTTTTTTAAAAGCCCGGAACTTTCTCTAAATATAGAGTTATCTCTCTTTGCATGCAGATATTTTATTGCTCCCTCTACATTTTTGAGGTGTTTCTATTAGTCTTGCAGATTGTCTCAGTTTCCATAGGAAAACGTTATGAGATTTTTGTGCTATTTAAATATGAGATAATTGTAATCTTGTCTCTCGTATGAAGCATTGGTAATCTAGAGTTGGAGATATAGAGTAACTATGTAAGGAGTTGATCCTTGCGTTGCGTGTTCGAATCCCCAGCGTTCCTTGGAGACTGTCCTTCGAATGAGATCGTATAACACTTAGGTCCTGGTAGAAAACGATCCCTATAACTGCACAGAGGCGGTAGTCGCCGAATACAGGGCTAAATTTGCAGCCATCCACCGACAAGTTCTGGTGTCCCAATACGAGTGAAACATATAGAGATAACGAACAGTATTCAAAATTTAAGTGCTTAAAAGCAGATAGAAGCAGAGAAAACACGGACCACCAAAACATCAGAGGTGGGAGCGGGTGCCATTGACGAGTGAACATCCCCTGCCTACCGGTCATGCATCCGCCGTGTGCTCAATGTCATGATCGGGAAATAACATCAAAATCTGTCGTCCATTCAGTGTATAGATAATGGACTAACAATATAATTTGTATGAAAAACGTCAGTCAGCATTTAAATCAATGATAAATTGTATTTGCTGACAAGGACAAAAATTCTCGAAGGAACGTTATATATAAACAGACAAACAATCGATTATACATGTGCACGTCTTTGATAATTTGTGTTATTTAAGCACTCGGAAATGTAGTTTATTCTTGGCCTTTTTATTTTGCAAGCTTATATAAAAGAATGACCAGGTGGCACTAACCAGGCGCGAATCCAAGATTTTATTCCAGGGGGGGGGGGTCCACCCAGTAAATAAGAATATTTCAACTCGGATATTTCTTGACAAGCCAAAAAAATAAATAAACGTTAACTAAACTCCTTTCCGAAATGTGGAAATTAACATCGAGGAGGGATCTGTGTTTTCAAGGGGAGATCCAAGGTCACTTTAAGTTCGTTGAGTTATAAGTTCATTTCGTATATACATTTATGAATAATAACTCTGCAAATTCCAGTCCCCACTCCTCTAGTTTCGCCCATTGCTGACCCTAATTAAAATTAGTGCAAGTGAATGGGCACACACGCATATTTTATCAAAACTTTTCAAAGGTTGAAAGAAATAAAAATGATGCTTAATCAATATTATTTGGACATCGTTTAAATGTTGTATAATTATGTTAAGAAAGTATATTATTCACTTAAAACCATACGAGTGAAACATTACCATGCAATGAAGAGGGACTTCAAACAACACTGTAAAAAGTAACTTGTTAAAGTCACTAAGAAGACTAGTAATTTTACTGTCCATACAATCACTACCTTAAAAGAGGTTTTACTATGTATAGGGTGTATTTACCAGATAAGATTAGTAAATCTAGATATTATAAGTAACTTTCACTAGATATCTAAGTATCTATATGACCCCCGCTCCAAAATCACTATCTTAACTAGTAAACTGAAAGTTTACTAAGCACGATAAACGCTTTACGAGGTACACTAGTTACTTTCACTAGGTTTCTTTCAGTGAACGTACAAATCCCCTTACTACATTCCCATACTTGACAGTTGCCTCATTTGTTCTGACCATTGTGAAAAAAAATGTTTATATTGATTAAGAAAGTTCTAAAAATCATCAGGTGCCAAAGAGGAGTATTTATCCCCAATTGACCGTAGTTTTCTTAACCCCCTTCCCCGCAGTCACGCATTTTAACGCATATAGCATTTCCTATTTCTAACGCAAAATCACGCATATACCGTTTCCCCGCAATCACGCATTTTCACGCACTTTAACAAGTTCATTTAATCTTAAATTTAATGCCAATTTCCTTCTATTTTATACTTGCAAAATTCTCATCAAATAAGAAAAGTTATATTTGTATCAAAATATTACGTCATGATATTATTTACGCTTAACTTTAGAGAAACGTGTACCTCGCTATAATGTGCTTGCGGGGAAATGGTAAATATCTATTTCTATGACGTGAACATTAAGTGTATGTTGCATAACAGTTCAGTAAGTTGTAAAGAGTTAATATAAGTTTATGCATTTGAAAACTTTAAATTAATGATAATACATTACAAATTGCGATTTTAAAATTGCTTGTATTATAGAAAAATAATTATCTTGTATGCTAATATATTAAACATATTTCATAACACGTAAAGTTCTACTATTGATCTTCTTTCATTGAAAGTCACATGAAATATGATTGTTATAAAAATCATTTCAAAATATTTGTGGTGGATATAATATTGATTCAACCCACATGTCTTCAATCCCCTTGCCAAGCCTAAAGCAAAGGATAGATCTGTTTCAAATTGGGAGAAGGCCTGGGGGCCATAAAACTTAGTAGAGCTTACTTTTGATCTCCGTCTCACTTTTCCACTTTATAAGTATTCCTTTGGTAAAAGTGAGACTGAGATCAAAATTGTGCTCTTCTCAGTTTTATGGCCCCAGGCCAGAATAAACACAGAATTTTAAAGTCATCAGAAGTGGGATCAGATGCTAAAGAGGTGTAAGTATCCACAGCTGACCGAAGTTTCTATTAGCTTAAAACGAGGTCGACAGGGGTTTCTAACTTCACCATGTCCCTGATCCCATCTCTAGTATTTTTTGGAAGTCCTTGTTTGATTGATGGCCTTTTGAGCTTGAATATTTTTCGCTATGACAGGGTATACAGATGTGCTTGCAACTCTCCCGGGCCCAAATGTCTAGTACCCAAATTTGGGATCCCAGGCACCTGTGACCAACACGGGGCCACTGGTTTTGCCCGGTACTCTTTAGTCGGTATGCCAGTTGTCCTTCCCAGACCCTATTCTTTATTGTACATCTATGCAATGCGGCCTATTAACGCCAACTACCTTTTGTCCATCACAGTTATGAATAATACAAGATTGTACATGTGTGATTTTTTCAAGTTTAATAAATTTAATGAAAACCATCCAACTGTTGTCTATTGCAAAGTTAACACCAAGGAAAGGGAATAGAGACCTTATGAGCATAAGGAATCATGTAGCAATTCATGTCAGGTCCCGCAGGGCAGGGATTACCTGACTGTTCAATTAAGTATATGTTATGTTTTGTATCTTCATTATTTGCAGTTTCAGTCAAAATTTCCATGCAGGTGTTATTGAAAATAAAATACAATAATATGTTTAATATATAAACTATTGTCATATGATATATAAGGGATTTTAGAAAAATGATGAAAAATTATTGAGGTCCTTTTTACTGTCATATTTGATACGGAAATTACAATGAAAATCGTAAAAGAAAATGAATTATCAAAATCCAGAGAGAAATTATGACTTTTTTTAAAAGCCCGGAACTTTCTCTAAATATAGAGTTATCTCTCTTTGCATGCAGATATTTTATTGCTCCCTCTACATTTTTGAGGTGTTTCTATTAGTCTTGCAGATTGTCTCAGTTTCCATAGGAAAACGTTATGAGATTTTTGTGCTATTTAAATATGAGATAATTGTAATCTTGTCTCTCGTATGAAGCATTGGTAATCTAGAGTTGGAGATATAGAGTAACTATGTAAGGAGTTGATCCTTGCGTTGCGTGTTCGAATCCCCTGCGTTCCTTGGAGACTGTCCTTCGAATGAGATCGTATAACACTTAGGTCCTGGTAGAAAACGATCCCTATAACTGCACAGAGGCGGTAGTCGCCGAATACAGGGCTAAATTTGCAGCCATCCACCGACAAGTTCTGGTGTCCCAATACGAGTGAAACATATAGAGATAACGAACAGTATTCAAAATTTAAGTGCTTAAAACAGTACAAGATAGAAGCAGAGAAAACACGGACCACCAAAACATCAGAGGTGGGAGCGGGTGCCATTGACGAGTGAACATCCCCTGCCTACCGGTCATGCATCCGCCGTGTGCTCAATGTCATGATCGGGAAATAACATCAAAATCCGTCGTCCATTCAGTGTATAGATAATGGACTAACAATATAATTTGTATGAAAAACGTCAGTCAGCATTTAAATCAATGATAAATTGTATTTGCTGACAAGGACAAAAATTCTCGAAGGAACGTTATATATAAACAGACAAACAATCGATTATACATGTGCACGTCTTTGATAATTTGTGTTATTTAAGCACTCGGAAATGTAGTTTATTCTTGGCCTTTTTATTTTGCAAGCTTATATAAAAGAATGACCAGGTGGCACTAACCAGGCGCGAATCCAAGATTTTATTCCAGGGGGGGGGGGTCCACCCAGTAAATAAGAATATTTCAACTCGGATATTTCTTGACAAGCCAAAAAAATAAATAAACGTTAACTAAACTCCTTTCCGAAATGTGGAAATTAACATCGAGGAGGGATCTGTGTTTTCAAGGGGAGATCCAAGGTCACTTTAAGTTCGTTGAGTTATAAGTTCATTTCGTATATACATTTATGAATAATAACTCTGCAAATTCCAGTCCCCACTCCTCTAGTTTCGCCCATTGCTGACCCTAATTAAAATTAGTGCAAGTGAATGGGCACACACGCATATTTTATCAAAACTTTTCAAAGGTTGAAAGAAATAAAAATGATGCTTAATCAATATTATTTGGACATCGTTTAAATGTTGTATAATTATGTTAAGAAAGTATATTATTCACTTAAATCCATACGAGTGAAACATTACCATGCAATGAAGAGGGACTTCAAACAACACTGTAAAAAGTAACTTGTTAAAGTCACTAAGAAGACTAGTAATTTTACTGTCCATACAATCACTACCTTAAAAGAGGTTTTACTATGTATAGGGTGTATTTACCAGATAAGATTAGTAAATCTAGATATTATAAGTAACTTTCACTAGATATCTAAGTATCTATATGACCCCCGCTCCAAAATCACTATCTTAACTAGTAAACTGAAAGTTTACTAAGCACGATAAACGCTTTACGAGGTACACTAGTTACTTTCACTAGGTTTCTTTCAGTGAACGTACAAATCCCCTTACTACATTCCCATACTTGACAGTTGCCTCATTTGTTCTGACCATTGTGAAAAAAAATGTTTATATTAATTTAAAAAGTTCTAAAAATCATCAGGTGCCAAAGAGGAGTATTTATCCCCAATTGACCGTAGCTTTCTTAATATAAGTTTATGCATTTGAAAACTTTAAATTAATGATAATTCATTACAAATTGCGATTTTAAAATTGCTTGTATTATAGAAAAATAATTATCTTGTATGCTAATATATTAAACATATTTCATGACACGTAAAGTTCTACTTTTGATCTTCTTTCATTGAAAGTCACATGAAATATGATTGTTATAAAAATCATTTCAAAATATTTGTGGTGGATATGATATTGATTCAACCCACATGTCTTCAATCCCCTTGCCAAGCCTAAAGCAAAGGATAGATCTGTTTCAAACTCGGAGAAGGCTTAGTAGAGCTTACTTTTGATCTCCGTCTCACTTTTCCACTTTATAATTATTCCTTTGGTAAAAGTGAGACTGAGATCAAAATTGTGCTCGTCTCAGTTTTATGGGCCCAAGGCCAGAATAAACACAGAATTTTAAAATCATCAGAAGTGGGATCAGATGCTAAAGAGGTATCCCCCCAGCTGACCGAAGTTTTTATTAGCTTAAAACGAGGTCGATAGGGGTTTCTAACTTCACCATGTCCCTGACCCAACCTCTAGTATTTTTTGGAAGTCCTTGTTTGATTGATGGCCTTTTGAGCTTGAATATTTTTCGCTATCTCCATAAACTGTACTTCAGAAAATTTACTTTCAAAAGGGAAGGAACTTAGTATTTCAAAATATTTTATTAATCATAAATATAACAATTGGATTGAAATGAAATCGCAAAATTCATCGTAACTATATATTTTTTTTGTGCCTTTCTTTAGTTTCAATATATTTTCCAAAATGTGTTGAAACATGTTTTGAATGAGTTCACAAAAGCATTTCTCTAGGTCTCACTGAATTATACCGTGGTGCTATAATTAACTATAATTAACAAACAAATGACCTAAAGGCACTTCTTATCTCTGTGAGACGATTAAAATTGTTCAAAATATCATCTGTGAAATTAATCAAGAAATGCGTTTAGATTTAATTGTCGATAAGTTCTTTAAAGTACTGAACATTAAAGGAATTGTCGGCAATATCTAATTAACTGACACCTATATTTTTTATATAATGTTAAAATAGTAGGTGAATGACTTGAAACGTGAAATTCATAGGTTTTTTTTAGCTATCTTCCAGTAAATGTTTTTCGCGGTTTGTGATAACACATGTACAGGGATAGGGCATAAGTTCTGAAAACTTAATTTTAGTTTAATCAGTATTTCATTATGTAAATTCAGTTTACATAATTGGATTGGACATCAGGCATGACCTATATAAGTCCTCTCCAAGGTTAAGGTTACAAATGTTAGGAATTGACAATGGTTTACAATGCTGAAAAAATCCTAATTAGTTACATTAATTTTCGTTTGTTAAATAGAAGTGGGAAAAAAGAAAAAAAAATAATTCAATTATACAGAAGAGTTATTACTAAGTATGTATACACGCTATACAATATAGTGACAAGAAAATAAAAGAGTGCAAACAAACAGCAAAACAGAGTAAGTATATAAATAAAGTAAAAAGAACAAATAAGCAAGGAAAAATACAAAACTGAAGAAAATATAATGATTAAAAGATAAATATAAATGATTGAGCAACAACAATGAGTAAAGAAACAAAAAGTGCAAAGACAAATATCCAAGAAAAAATACAACATATATACATTTTAAATTATAAGTTATTGTAAATATAAGAAATATCAGGATTTATTGTTTACTTATTTATGAAATACTATCAAAATCTCTTTTAGGACTTGATGAACAGTTAGAATGCTTCAAAATTGAACACTTAATTTTATAAGTTAATTGCCTACATGTAACACCAAATAGCAAATTACTCAAAAATTGATCAGGAAAACATGGTAACCGTTTCTAATTCAATTCACTCTGAAGACTTTCAAAAAGTATCATTCTCTGATTATTATAGGCAGGACATCCTAAGAAAAAAAAAGATGGCTATATCATTCAGATATCTGCACTTGGTATAAGATGCTTTTTCACTAAGATATTGATTATACAGGTGAGGATTTAAATTACTAGATTCATTTCTTAGTTGACAATGTATAATGTTTTCCTTGCGACGGCCATAATTTAAGATCTTGACCTCCTTTATTCTATCTGCAGTAGCTTTCTTTAAGACATTCTTAAAACATGAATAAGATTCAATACAAATTGTTTCTAGTGGTAAATTGTTCCATAATTGAATAGTAGAAGGCAGAAAACTGTTGAAATATGAGACTGTCCTTGCTTGAGGTATGATAAAATTATTGATATTTCTAAGATTGTAACCATGATTTGGTGGCATAAAAGGTAGGACCATTACCCCTCTATAATTTACAAATTTTAATCGTCAGCGTTATTTTAACATGAAGTTTTAAAGGAAACAATATTTGCAAAAATCATTGCATTCTGTAAATACGTAGATAAATGTTATTTTCTACACAATACATGTATATTGATGGATTTAATAATATTTACAAATGTGCAAGGAAATCTACCAGAATGTTTAATAACGTTTTGATTAAAAGAAAAGACGTCTATTCACTGCAGCACTCAATAAATCTATCCCCCATAATAAGAATTGTGTATCTAGTATATGAATTTTATCCCCCCCCCCCCTCCCACAAAAAAAAAATGAAAAATTCTCTTTTGGCTTTCATATCCTTTTGATAAATAAAAATAATGACATTCTCAGTCATCTTCTTTTCCATTTAAACATAGAAAAACTGCATTTGAAGAGTTTTGAAATTAAATGGGAAATATTGGTACTTTGTTTTTAAAATTATGAAATCAATGCCAAAAAAAAAAAACTAAGATGATTATATAAATTTTACATTCAGCTATTTGTTTAACTTGTTTTACCATTTATAAATATATAATGAAATGCAC
Organism: Saccostrea glomerata; assembly: GCA_003671525.1. Classification (NCBI taxonomy): domain Eukaryota; kingdom Metazoa; phylum Mollusca; class Bivalvia; order Ostreida; family Ostreidae; genus Saccostrea; species Saccostrea glomerata. Next base: position 872,542 of record PRKT01000172.1, on the reverse strand, counting down.
ATTTGAAAAAAAGATAGTGTATATATAGAGATTGTTCGAAATAATATTAAAAATTATCCATATCTACAACATGTGATTCAATGCGATTTTTAACACAAATGATTTTTTTTAAATACCATATGTCATTAAATTTAAAAAATGTTTAGTTGTGCAGCTCATATATAAAAAAAATAAATGCTAATTCGTCGCTAAGAATTGCTCTTTTTTAAACGTCAATGTTTCCAATGTATCGTATTTATTCATTTTCTATATTCGAGTTGTCGATCTTTGAATATATGATGTCACACATAAACTGACTATTCATCATACTAATTTAATGAATCCAAATCTAATTGTGGTTCAGAATAAACGACCGAACAGAATAAAATTAATTTAGGAGAACAATCTGTAATTGAAATGAAAGAAAGTTAGATATTTTTTAAATTTCGCTTTTTATATTTTTTTTAATGTAGTACACTGTATATAAATGATACTCAGAATGATGCGGAAAAATGCTTATAACTATCAACCTTACCTATCCACAATATGTTCAACCATAATGTATTGAAATTTTTAATGATTAAAAAAATTCATTGAGATTGGAATCAAATATGTATGTAGCCTTTTGATAGTGAGTCCACCATTTTGTACTTCCAGAATTGATTCTTATTCAAAGAAGAAAATTGTTTTTAAAAAAGTCGATGTTAAAGTTCCGGAACGAAACCCAATTTACTATTTTGCATATAAAATGAGTACCTGGATCTTACTAGTCATGTACTCATCATTAATTGAAAATTAATCATAAATTAGTGAAAGGCTCTATGCATGGTATGTTTGAAAAAATAATATAGAAGAGTCATGTTCTGTGCATTAAGTTGTAATCTTAAAATAATATCATGATTTTTGTACATCCCATGAACAAAGTTCTAAATTGAGATTGCATCCATATTTAGTATTATCTTTACAAAACACCGTGGTTCCTTAGAATTTAGAAATTGAATGTGAAAGCTTTTGTAAAATGTTTTGTGTTATTTTGCAGCAGTTTCAGGAAGGAAATCGAAGTATGATCTTAATGCAACAACTTTTAAATTATTACTTTATATAAGGTCTAGGGTTAAGTTTTCTGTAAAGCATGAAAAGATATGATTGAGTGTATGTTGTTTAACGTCCCTCTCGTGAAAAGATATGAGTTAAAATATGTTTTTAAAAAGATGGAGAAAACCATGACACAATGCAAACCTTTTAAAACTCACTCTATTTGAAAGACTTAATTAAAAAACATAATTTCATTATTTATACCCGAACAAAATTATCTATTACTGAGTACTTACCTTGCCAAATCTTAGAGATTTACTTATGAAAAATATGAAAAGTTAAATCATAAAAGTGAAGAAAAAAGTAGTAATTCAAAAGTGTAAATATGGTGGACCGAAAATGGTAGATTATAAAAATGTTGCAATATATCATTGAAAGCAAGTTAGATAAGAAGGGCATTATATTCAAAAAGCCAAATATATCACCATATTTGAGACGGAATTAAAAACAATTATATAAAACATTTTAGGGTGTTGGGAATTTATTTTGTTATAAACATACGGAATACCTTGAAAGATAAATTCTTGAAAGATGTATTTTCTAGCTGTTCTAGAGTATACGATTAATTTATCACTCTGACAAGAACATGCTTGATGCAATCTTTAACAATCTTACAATTCCCATAAAATGTTATTTTACATGTAGTTTTTGGTAAAATTGATTTTCTTAATTTAGATGGTAACGTAAATTAGATTCAAAATAGTTCTAATGTGATAACAAACGATATTGAATATACAAGAGGCTAAGAACTGCAACTTAAAGAGATTCTTGAGGTATAAAGAAACCAAAGTGGCCACGAATTTATGACCACCACAAAATGAAAAATTTCATATGCATTACTACTTCATATTTTCCAACCATGATATCAAACCTCCACAATCAAATATTTTCCCTGCCACTTCGAAAATTTGTCCCCACGAAAATATGTGATTTGACAGTAAGCAAGGTTTAAGGATTTTAAATAATGGCACTTTCCAGATCATTATATCTTTGACAAAGTTTTAAGATTTTTGAAGAGTCAAGGGGATCAAAACTTTTTACATGTATAATATGATAAAAGGGTAATATTTCTTAATTCCAGTTGTAAAATTTAAAAAAATGAAGGAACAAATTTTTGAAGCATCCTTGGAAGGTGAAATTAAAAATGACTAAAGAAACTTAATTTCAATGGTAATGCTTTTAAATTTTACATGGAAATATTCCATATACATTATACATGTATATGGAATATTTCCATGCTGGGGTCTCTAAACAAATAATTTATTTTTACTTAAACAGTACAATTCTTTCAATAATTTTACAATCCATTTTAGTGTAATGTATTTACGCTTTAAAATACATATGTATGTAATTGTGTTAAAGTGCTAAAATTATTTATCAGTAAGTAATTTGTGTGAAAGTACATTTACAAAAACAAAGCTAATTACAAAATAGTAAGAGAATCTTTTCAATTGTTACGCTAAACAAAAAAACAAAAAAATAACAAAACAAAACAATGATTTAAGCCAATGTTAGAAATGTTTCTAAAAAATTTCTCATTCTATCCATACATACATTTTCATAATGTATACAGATAAGGCACAATTCTTGTCTGGCATTCAATATTTGAATCAATAAAAGTGGAAACATTCAAAATTTCGAGGTCTGCTATGACACAATGACACATTTTTCTCCATACTTCAGACTCGGCACAACGCGTGGCATTATCATGGTCTAAAGAACGTGTGCCGTAATAACGTACACACGGCCCTCGAATTTGGTTCGTGTTTGTCTAAGAAGTGTACAAGTTTACGAATTGGAGCCCTCAGTCGTCATTAAGTGTGTAGACATCGTTGATAATTTACCAACGTTTGTTACACGTTTATTGCAATTAGCTCCTCCAAACTCCTGCCAGCATTTGGATTCGAGTTTTTAAAATTATAGTTTACATACAACAAGATTAGGTCGGAATTTTTCTTCACTGTTAAACATTTACAATGATTTTGACTTTTGTTTCATTTAGATTTTGAAAGCACTTTTGAGACATATTTCTAAAATTACATGTAAGAACACAGCATATTTAATATAAAAGGTTACTTATCCTTAACCTTGAAATGTGTTCTTTACATATATAAAAAAAATCATATATTTCCTATTTTGCATTTATGTATAGACCTTTGGGCTTGACTCACATTTAGAAAAGATTAAAGTTGATCATCACATCACTTTTGAAAGATTATTGCTTGGTCTTTCATATTTACCAGGTTTAAACATTGACAAAAGTCCTTTCTTTGGGTAACAATTTTTTCTAGCCCTTGACTTTCAAGTTTGACAAGTCTTGCATTTGAGAATCTCCACATCTTGTTTTAACGAGAAAGTTTTTATGCTTCTTATACAAAAATTTTCGGCTATCACAATGCAGATTTTTTATCGATAAACAGAATATATACATGCACTAGTTACAGTACAGTATATACCTAATAAAATTTTGCTAAAGTACATAAATGCATGCATGTCTTTGCCAGGTGATATTTTGCAATTTGTTACACTAGGGCCATTTAAGTTTTCCCATAGAAACTCATATTGAAAATTCTTTTTCTATAACATTCAAACAAAGAGGCCAAAATTTCCCTTTCAAGATATCTTTTTAGTATGAATATTAAACTTTATAAAACTCATAACATTATCTTATTTTACAGATTGCCCTTTTATATATTGGAAAGATTCGTGGGAAAAATAAATATTCAACATCTTAATAACTCATCGCTTTAATAAACTTTTTATTGCATGGCAACGGTGGCATTTTGTATAAAATAATGTGGTTAAACTTTTTGCACATAATGAGCAAGGGGGAAAGACTCACTTGTAAACGAGCATCTTTGGATGAATGGCGAAGAAAATTAATCCTGAAAATGATGTACTTTACTTCTAAATTTCTCTTAATTCATCTGAGAGAAAAATTAAATTGCACATTGTTTATATTGCTGAATCAGCACATGTGAAGGATGGATATTTAAATTAAAAGTTTAATTGTTTGACGGTTTAATTAAGGACATATACAACGTACCCTATCCACTGATAACTTTTCAAGATATTTTTAATTTAAGATTATAGTGCCATCAGATGTTCATAGACAAATATTCAGCATGCATTACCAGGGTTTTTTGGAAGATATCAAATTATGAAATTTTTTGCAATTTTCAAAGAAAAATTTACAAAAATTACAAAACATAAATTCCAGATTTTTTTCCCATCAAATTTGTTTTGGAAGAGGTGTAGAAATCCATATATAGAAATAAAATATTTCACACAGGCCCTTCATTTAGTGGAACTCTTCAACTCCAGGGAAGAACCCAATAATGTTCAAACTACGTTGCGTATGACCTTAAAATAAAAGTTCAATGATAATAGATTAGCTAAGACGGGAAAAGGTCCTACCATTTGCCTCAGCCTTTTCAGAAACAAAAAGAAACATATATATGTACTGATTCAATAGCTGACTAGAAGTTTCATATTATCGATCGCTTATCCGCTAGCGGATTGCTTCTTCCAATTCTATCCAGTATTAATTCCAGTTCTTACTATCTGCGAACATCGCTGAGCAGGATTTCTCACGCGCATTTTAGCGGTAGGTAATTCGAAGCATTGTCAAGTCATCACAATATGCTTCATAAAAAACTTATTGTGTGACGTCACAAATGTTTACGTTTCCCATCGCGTGAGACGTATCTCGGAATGCGTCTTCTTTCTTCCTTATCACAATAGCTGCATTTAAATTTTTGCTGACGGTAACTTGATCTGTGATTATTTTTATTTGATAGGGTACCGCTGTATCTTGGTCGTCCATTGTCAGTCTAGATGATAGGTAACCGCTTTTAAAAGGGCAAAACACAGTTAAGTTATAACGGCTCGACTGAAAAAGAACAATCATCAATAAAGAGTAAATATTGACCTTTTTGTAGTGAGAAGGAATAGAGGGCGTTCTTCACACTATTCTGCTGTCAAAAAAGAAGGAAATGGAACAGCTCTACATCTTTAGATGGTGTGTTTTTCTTAATGCTGCAGTCTATTAATTTAGATATTCATTTTTTTGGTCTGTTTATTCGAATAATCTGAAGAAATTTTTTTTGTCAAAATGCCCACCCTCTTTAACACGTTCGTTTTCATCACAAACCTGAAATGAAGTAATAGGGGAAAATTGAAAATTTTTAATATCATTTTGGCATGTATTTAATAACGAACATATTTAAGGATTCTCCATCTTTTGTGATGAGATACATACATGTATGGTTTTAAATCCCGTAAATTCCTGCAATAACGATGTTTTTTTTTTTTCAAATATATACATGTATTGGATCCCATGAAGTCTGTTAAAGCATGCTCGTGATTAAAAGGATAATTACTGAATTGCATTAACGTTTGGGATTTCTTTAATTACTTGCTTTTTTCGACTTTTACTCGGTATACAATTTTTGACTTGAGCGCAGGTCAATATGTGGTTACATGTATATGTCACCCAAGTCTGGTGATATTGACCTCCAATTAAGGTGGTATTGAAAATGGTGCATGCTATTTGCAAGGTCTAAAAAATTTTCTGAGACTAAAGTCGATATAACTTTTACCCCAAATAAAAAGGTAACTTTTTAAATTGATATATTTATTTAACTTCTGCAAAAAGATAAAATATCAAAAAATTATGAAAAATCAAAATATTGAGGTTTTCTTTAAAAAAAAAAAAAAAAAAAGACTTTTGGACGATGTTCGTTATGGCAAATCGATTATATAGGTTTTGTATGAATGTAAAGTAAGGGGTAAAAGTAGTAAAAAAAAAAAGTAAATACATGCATCGTCTTCATAAACATGAACTGACTTTCATACCAAACGCTTCCTGGTTTCATATCGTGACTGGAGAAGAAATTTTTTTTAATTTAAAGATGAATATATGACTTCAGTGTATCGAATTCCATTTTGATTTCTATTTCTCGTGAGTCATGGCACACAATTAGAAAAATAAAACATACCATGAACCTTTATTTTTACGGATATGGGATTTAAAAAAAAACATTTTCCACAATAAAATTGATACCAGTATCAGATATCTTTTTTCTGTTTATATTTTAAAGCATTCGCCATCCTCTGAATAAAGATGATTTTAAATCAGAAATATTCAATCAAGCGATAGCTTGATAAGAGTTTTATTCTTTGTAAAATGTGTTGAGATTTGACCGATATGATGAACAAAAGAAAAGTATCATTCTAAACAAAACTCCTACAATGGATATTAAGTACGGTTAAGGTACAGAAATAATATCTTTTTGTTACATTGTGGAATCTGTAGTACAGAGGCATCGGTCAGCAGAATTTTGAAATTTTTAGCTAATTTGTGTCAAATTTTGAAAATGCTGAACAGAAAGGGAAAACAAGCATTTTTTTCCCATAAACAGTTAGAACTATTGGTAAAAAGGAATAATGTATGATTAATTAACCTTCCTGAACAAAATGGAGTTGGATTTTCTATTATGTAGCAAACAGTGAAGCAACACTATAATGTAAAGCTTGGTAATATATTTCTTAACGTGTATTTCATTTTTGAAAACTTCTTGCTTGTAGTCACAGTACAATAGAAATCAGGGATGAAATTGGAAAGTCAGACAGAGAGAGAGAGAGAGAGATTTGCTGACATAAGCTGTCAAAACTTAGGACACCAGAGTTAAAACATGGCAAATGGAATGTCATCTATTGTGTACCGTTATTTGTATACAAACAAATGCAGACCTTTGACTGAGTCACTCACGAAATTTTAACCTAGGATTTATCATACCATTGTGTGCGTCATTTGTTCTTGAGCCTTGGAACGGCCAGTCGTAAGCTTTTAAACCTGACCTTTGTTCCGAAAATATTTCAAAGATTTTTCAATTTGGGAAAATATTTTCGTGCATAGTAGACTACGTAATCCAAATTCTCTTATTCAAAATTGCCGTAACTGTAATATTGTATAATTTTAAACTATTGATGATGGGTTCGTCTTTTTGTGTTCGGGGATCAATTTGCTCGGGTTCGGTGTCCTAATAGACTAATTACTGCTCTGTAGTTATTGTTCCGAGGTGCTATTTTGTGATGGTATCACTACAATCCGATTACTATCTTGTCGTTCGAGGTTGAATTGTTTGAAGCCGAAAACAATAATTATGCAGAGGAATTCAATTAGATTGCCGTCAAAATGTCTGTGCTTTTTGGACATTGCAATCTAAAAACATTGTGACTTTATATTTTGTGTGTTTTAAAATGATTTTTCGAATCAGACAAAAAAATGACTCAAGCTTTAATTTGACCCACTTCTATAATCTAAACTCATTATGCTTTTTTGTATAAATGTAACTATTTTGTAGGAATTTGCTTTTGAAAGTTCCTTAGGTTTTAAAAAGAGACTTTACTACAATTTTGCAACAAAATTAAAAATGGTAATCAAAGCCGAGATTTTTTTTATGATAAAATTAAGTAACAAACCAAGATTTTATAAAATAATCCGTTATAACAATACATGCCAATATACAATTCTAAGTTACACATACCAATATATATGTACATTTATTTGTAGGTCTAAAATGACTTATTCCTCGAAAAGGTCAACAAATTCTGTAACATTTTTGACTTTGCATCTCTTTGAACAACACAGTTTATAACCTATAAATATATGTTTTCTAATTTCAATTCTCAAATTAAAGATTTCAAGCGCGTCATGTATAAAATTTCAAACATATATCTTGATTACTATATAATTCTGACTTTTTTACTATCTCAACAAAACTTTTTAAAAATAAAATAAAATACAAAAAAAAAATGAAAGCTTTCTTTTAAATGGTAAGTTATATCCGCATTTCCTTTTTGAAATTAAATATTTTTGCACTCAAGTACGCACTCTGAAAGAAAATGTAATCGGGGGTAAAAATCAAGGGACTACGATAGTAACACACCATTGTTTTAACGACTTGAAGGGAAAGCTTGTAATTCAATCGAGTGATATCTGTCAAAACTCAATCACACGTGAAAATGCTTCCCTTTCATCGCCTGTGTATCTATTGTGTCTTCAGCTATCGTCGTTTGCTGGATTACGCGTTAGACAATATGGCTGACAGACGCGCGTGTCGCCGCCGAAGGTAGACCCCCGTAGCGTGGGTCGAATACAGATATACCCAGATTTTTTTTTATTTTAACAATCTGTATTCTAAAATATTTTTTCAAATTTTTCACAAGGTACTATTCTTAATTTTACCTGAACTTTAGAAAAAGTTAGGGAAAATAATAGCTTTACATGGCGATTGACATTTGTTTATGTTTGTGATTAGAAACTTGTGCCAAAATTAATTAGAATTTCAAAATGACACGTCAACAAATTTGTTTCTCTTCAAGGAAATTTTGAAATAAAAGGACGGTAATGCATAATTTACAGCTTATAGCAAAAATTCAAATACCCAAAGATCTGCCTTTTAAAGTTCTTTCACTCCTTCTGAAGAGTGCTTCCGGTCAGACCAATATATCGCTTCCGGAATAATTCGTTGACTTTTGTATTTATTTACTTTCCCTTGACAACCGGACTCACGTGACCTCTGTATCAAACATTCAAACATGTCACATTTTCAGATCAAATTATTCATTAGGTATAAATCTGTATATTTTATGATTGCATAAAATTGATCGATACATGGCTATCTTCATTTTGTGTGAAGATTTTCCTTAATTTTCATTAAATCAAATTTTTGAAATAAATTTTCTTTAACGCGACTGTTATGAATTTACTCATGACATATTTGAAAACATTGTCAAGACATTGAAACAACTCGTACACACATAAAAAAGTAATTTGTAAGAAATACCGAAAGAACTACGGGATATCAACCAATAAAACTTTAGATACCGGGAATCACTGCTTTTAAAGTCTTTTGGCACAACATTGTTTTTTATAAATATATTTTTTCGCTCATTCGGAAAAACAATTATTTCATTTAATAAATTAAAATAAAAACAGCTTTTAAATCTGTGTAAAATTATTTTGTTCCACCATACTGTATTTTTATCTCAAATGGACTGTTTTTACTATTATTATTTTATTTCATTTTTCACCATACAGCCAATTCTATTTGTGACAATATCTGCTTCCCTAGACTTAAAAAGAGGTAAATTGTGGGAAAATATTTTAAGTATATACGTATTTATTCAAATTGTACACTCATTTGAAAGCTACACGCATGCAATTATAGATCTTAACAAGGTGTACGAACTCTTTTTTCCTACAAAACATTAATCGCCCTTCATGGATTAACATGCAGAAAGAATTTTTTCAATTCTTACACCATCTTAACAATTATTTCATGACTTGATTGTGCAGAAAATGGTTATGTCATTTAATATGCGATGGAAAACCCAGATTTTTGCCAAAGAAAGTTCGCCCACAAAAGCCTTTATCATTGTAATACTCATGCACTAGGTCCTTTTCATGATTTTAGACTGAACTACAAATCAAAGCATTTTATATTGATCAATGAATCATTCATAGTTATTAAAGTACATGTATCATATAAATAAAGTACGAAATGAAACTCATTTGACCGGAAGTACACTCTTCATACCAAAAAAGTCAAAAACAGTGACGGTCTATGTATTGAATCAATCACTTCTCTTTTTTCTATTTTTAAAGTGCGTTTTTATTTTACTTTAGCTTTCACCACAATTGTAATTATATCAAACGCATTAAGAAGCAGGTTTCCAAATGAGTGACTTCTTACAACTCGGATATTGAGAGGCGACCTTGAGTGACCGAGACGCCATTGTTCGCGAGCACTCGCTATCGCGGGACATTTTACAGGTCCCCCGGCTTTTCAATCTTATGATACGATTGTCGTCTTTTTTTCAATATGCTTTGACCAACAATTGACTGATTTTTCTTAATTAACGAAAAAAGCCACACCGTTGATATTGTCGAGTGATTTTTAGTGCAAATTGTTTATTTTTAGTCTACAACGCTCTTTGTTGTATTCATAAAATAGAGTAGAGAAAAACATTGACACCGACTTGAATTTGATTTTAAAATCTTATGAATGAAATTATTGATTCTGTTCCGTTTTCGATTTTATCAAATGCACTTAACTTTTGTAAATTCAACTTTTAAAACAAAGCGTCAGGTACAAAGAATTTTTGTAACAAAGAATGAATAGGAAATATTGGATAAGGAATGTAAATAAAGTTTATGATCGTATCATATCTTTTCAATATCTTTTTCTCGTATTTGATTCATAAAAAAAAAAACATATTTTCATTTCCGGATTTAACTCGCAGGTCCGTGTTTGCTCTGTTACCAAAATGTCTGGTTTTAATGGACTTTTGAGCTTGACTTTAGCTTGTTTGTTTCGTTGTAGTTTTTTTTTACGATTTAATGTTGCATGAAACAGTTGTATTCGGGAATGGAGTTTGGGGCTCTTGAATATAAGTTAGAATATTTACAATAAAAGTTTTCTTTTATGAATCATCATTTTCAAGAAAAAAATAGAGACTGCAAGTAAATGAAATTTGAACGTATTTTATTTTTTTTCAGAGTCTGATATTATTTAAAATATTCCTTTCATTATTGCTCTAGAAAGGTATATAAAAAAAGCAAGATACACAGTAAATAAAACTCAAACCTATTTTGTCCACTACAAACTCTTCGAGCAAAAATATGACTAAATCGTTCTTGTTTGAACTTTAATCTCGTCGATCGGAACTTTTAATTTTACAATTCCTTAATCTTCTTACAGTCAGCGGACGCTAATATTTTATCAATATTACAAATGTTAGAAATTAACACGTTCGATTCTTTCAGAATTCGACTCAACAATGAAAGGTTTATCAAGAAGAGGTGCAAGTAATCTTCGAACGATTTATCTTTTAATCCTAGACAATACTTTCGTAATCTCCTTTTAAGTTCTTATCGAAGATAAGTCACTACGTACGGGTATTGCACAAACAATCAGATTCTGCAAAGCTTTACAAAGCGGTAGCCCTTCATTTTATTTATTCCATATCGTCCAGATTTCTGACTTTGAGGATAACAATAGATTTACACCGTTAATACCCTGTTTTTCTTTTCACTAGTTAACCCGTTACAGAGTTGACCTTCTTAAGCATGTTAAGGTGGTACTACCCAATTTAAGCCGAAAACAGACAGACGATATTTTTTTAATTAGAGAGTCGAAATAGGGTTTTAAAAAATTAAAGGTATTCAATATTTTTTCAGGTGACCTGGCCTTTTTTGTGACAAGAAAGAAAAAAAAAAGGTAAATTGCGGATCCAATATAAAGAGTTTTTTATTTTAAAGGGATTCTTATATTTCGGGTTTCTTGGTTTATCTTTGAAAATTCGTCCTTGGCGGGGGATTATCTTTTTGCACGCTAGTTTTCATAAAAGACAAAATAAATTCATGAAGAAAAAATTGTAACGGTTTACTACTGGTAATATTTCACAGTTAATGACAGCGGAGTACAATTTCTAAATGATAAAATGTCGAAAAGGTAACACTCCGATCGTCTCATTACAGAAATCTAATGCCTGGCGCGTGTTGTGTGTTATTCTGAAGATTCAGGTTGCTTTTTGTAAAAGATATAAATGGTGGAATAATCACACATTTCTTGTTGCAAGATCTGAACAGAGTTCGTCGGTGGAATGTGATTTAAAAATATTTTGCCATAATTGGAATTAACTGTCTGTTCTTCTCTGTGAATAATGAAATTATGACTTAAAACGTCAGTTTTTTATTTAAATTTTCAGGCATCTTTGTTTGATTTTTTTTTCTATAACTATACCTGGATAAAATTCTCTACAGGTCTTTGAAAACAATGTTTCGAAATAATCGAACACATCTTTTCAAGATTAGATCAATTTTGAGACCGATAAAACGAAACAGAAAAAGAATTCGTATAAATGCTTTTAATTCATTGAAATTTCCTATGAAGAAGCTTTTTAACATTTTATTGGACTCTATTGAACCCCTATTACCGATATCCAATAAAATCTTAACATTCACACCTTTAGCGACCATACGTATCTGTACGAGATCCCAAGCTCTACCTGCCGCGAGAGCTAATACCGGCCTCATCTGTAAAACACGCACCTGGGCAAATTCTTTCTCACCTCGCCACAAGTATTTAGTCAGCTCGATAACGGATCCCCAATACAATCCATTCCCCCGAATATAGAGGGATCCTGGCGAGTAAACATAGGACGAACTTGTTCATTATTACGATTACCGGCACGGCAAATATTAAATGTTTGTTTTAGATGTGTTTGATCACTTGTATTGTATATGCATAGTTTGAGTCCAATGATCTGGGTTGCTTGTCGTTTCTTTGAAAAACACGTTTTTGCAGTGACACTCTTCAAGAAATGATGTTGATACTTGCTGGTACTTCGAGTGGACTGTTTTGCAAGCGTGCAAAGAATTAATATCTTTATTAAAGTTACCCCCGTTTAGCATTCCAAATTGGAATTTTTTGTAGGTTTATGCAATGGTGTAATTTTTGTTGGTAAAAGATGTTGTCTATAAAGCCGCGGACACGAATATTTTTGCATTTAAACAAGACTAATTTTAAATCTTACGCAATATCAGAGACATAATTTGTCTTTAGTAAGACGCGGTTTATTCCGCATTGGGGTCCACCCACACGAAAATACAAACTTAAGCATAATTCTGATTCAAAAAATAAACATACATGTATACACTATCTTTCTTTTCTTTCGTCACCTGTTCTCGTTCTCCAATTCGTGTTTTTTCTCTCTCTCTTCTAATAATATGCCAATAAATTCCAATGTAAAACTTTAGAACCCTTTAATGGATCATGACTGGATTTTTTTGTAATTGAGATACCTAAAAGGAGATTTGAAAATTCTCTGTAGATCTATGCACATGTATGCATGAGCTCCATTTCTTTGAATTATCTCTCTCTCTCTCTCTCTCTCTCTCTCTCTCTCTGACACATTTCAACAGACTTAGTTCGGGACTCCGACAGAGAACCTTCGGACACCCTTGGTCACTAACATAAGTGTCATACTAGGTACTGTGTCAATAATCAATGTTTACTCTGTCCCCCCGAAATATAAACCTCTTAGGTACGCATTTATCGATATCCCTATCGGGAATTTCCTCGTGCTCTTGTAATAAAAATGGAAATATCCAGTCATTTACTTGTTTCATATAACTTATACTTATGTTAAGTCGTTTACCCTTCCACACATGTAATGTAATACTCGTTCCCTTCCATATGTAATATGCATGTAATGTAATAGTCATCCATACTTCCAAACATGTACTCGTACATGTAAATTCATGTTATGCAAGTGAAGTCTTCTACATTTGTAAAATACCTGAAATCTGTTACAGTCTTTCACCTGATCCCACCTTTAATGTTTTAGAGGTCCGTGTTTGCACTGCTCCAAAGTTTGTATTGTTTAGTGGACTTCTGAGCTGCAATACTGTACAAATCTGCATTTTTTATAATTAGCTGTAGTTTGAAAAAAAAATGGATTTCTCAAAAATTCTATAATTAGGTCACTGTTACGCATGGATCAATTTTATTGCATTCTTTTAGATGCCTTTTCATTTACTGGGTCGATTACCCCCGTCATAATAAATATTCCTAACAAAATGTTCAATCATCAACCAAAATATACTTAAAAAATTTTCCTTAATAACTTTTAAAGCACTTTTATCATTGAATTTGAATATGTCAAACTTTGTTTGATAAATTAGCGGCAATGTTTATTTCCAAGCCTTAGATATTCTTTCTTCAGAAGTATCGTATTTTAGCCTGACCCTGTGTTCGACATGACAAGCTTATAATTGAAATTAAATATTCCGGGTGGAGAGGTTCGGAAACTCTTTGACCTTCTAGACTTTTATCATCAACGATATCTTCTAACTTCAATTTTAATTCAATCTAAATCCTTTTTTAGGAATTTATTTTTTCTAGGTCAGTTTTGGACCGATTGCGAATAAGTCATCAATCATTTTAATCATTGATCCACATTCTAGATGCAAGAAAGAGTCCAACAGTATAGTTATATAGTCCCTACAAAATTAAGAAAACTGAACTCATTTTTCCTTTACAATATTCTCCGGTCTTTCTCTCGCTGTCGATGTACAGTGAATAAAGGATATAGCGCACATGATGAATTCCCCCCATAAATCCAAATTCTATTATCATTATCCATAGTTCTAAAGTACATTGAAAACAGGACAGATAACGAATTACATTAATTTTACTATTAATTAGTATATTGTCCATAGCATTTCGATATAAGCATACTTTAAATATTGCATCTGTACGTAAATGGATGGCCATTTTATTTTGGAGAAGGGACGGCGATGACAGTTTTGGAATTAATAATATCACCTGCTGAAAACAAATATCAACCTGTTCTCATTCAAATCGAAGTCATTTGATCGCCCCGATAGCTTCTTAAAATGGAATCCGATGCAATTTATGCAATAAACAGATTGGCGATTTCGTTATAACACCACTTTTCATAATATTTTTCTATGAATGTCTACTATAAACTATAATTTTCTTACTTAGTGTATGTCATTTCTCACAAAATATTAAAAATATTTCCATCATATTTCAGCCACCTTTCACCTAGAACCAATTAGCAAGATAGATATATAGAATAGTAATCGTATGTAGTCTTTTTGCGTCTTCACAATGAGTTAACCCTATTAAGAATTTCATGCAGTAGGGTGGAATTAAATTTAACAGTGATGTATGTCTGTATTAACCAAGGAAACTTCCTGCTTTTTCATTGAACTTGCTTGACATAAAACTCCTGATCGTTTGATCACTGGTAAATTATTTTATCGCGGAGACTCATCCTTTTATGAGAGAACAAACAGTGGTATCATTGCGCAGCTTCTTATTAACGAGATAAGCGGTGCGGGAATATTGAATTCTTTGCTTGTCATCTTAAGTAGTACAAAGTCGATAGATAATCCGTGGAAGTTGATTAAACTTTGAACATCGTTGGTGATCTATGAGAAAAACCGCGCTGACTATGTAAAATATCAATGTGTCTCAAAAAGAAGTTAAGTTCAGAACTCAGGAAGTGTTTAGGAATAAGAAAACTATCAAAATGTGTATTTTAAAAAAAGTTGAAAACTCAGAAAGTGTTTTTTTTTTCTTGAGAAAGAAAGGAGACATTACAATAATTAAATACTAGGATAAGATAATTTCAGATTAATCGTGTTTGGATGACAAAGTCTATATCATAGACTGTATGCTTCCAATGCAAAATCGTCATGTTGCATTAATTATTTAAGAAATAAATCACGTCAAATTCGCCTGCAGTGGTTGGAGAGTTTGTTGTAGAGTCGCGAAGTAAGGAGTTGATTCTTACGTCGCGGGCTCGAATATCCCACTGTGGGACGTGGAGACCGGTCCTTCGGACGAGACTGAGTTCCCTTGTCGCAGAAGGTGCTGGCATGAAAAATATTCCTCACTGTCAATGGCCCCCAGTGCCGGGTATAGGTCTATGGTGGTGGCGAGTGGTGGTCTCAATATGAGTGAGGAATTCTCGAGCGGACGTAAGACAAAGAATTGAACAAACAAACAAACAGAATATGTTAGAAAGTTCACGACAGTACATGTACGGCCAAACTCGATGTAAATTGAACCTTCTTTTACCAAGTTATGTACACGCAAGGTATCTAGACTAATATATGGGTTGTAGTTAAACTTGACTTTTGATCGTAAGATCAAAGATTTTCATCGACATGTCGCGAACTTTCTTATTAAAGTTATAACTCACGATAGTGTATTGTGATCTTAAGGGGGTTTGACAGATCTTTCAGAAGGTAAATACGAAAATGACTCTGTGTGTTTGTGCGTTTTTCTCTCGGCTATTTTCCGATCCTTGTAAAAACGATTATGGGGACATTTGGTTCAATAAATTGATTGGCTAATTGATTTACCACAGACACTTTAAATTCTCGTCCCAAGCAGCTCACGGAAGACGGAACCAATTTATCTTCAAAAGGACCTCTACTCGCAGTTTTATAGACCTGGACGAAACCTTAATATCTAAAGCTACAAAGAATATATTTTTGTTTATTGCAAAACGTATTTTCACCACATCAATTTTTTTGCAAAAATGTTCCCAGAATAATTATTTTTAATGTTTGATTTATATGCAATAAGATGTATTTCATCTTTTATTATTATTATTATTATTTTATTAATTTATAAAGCGCAAAATCACATATAGTTTCTATGCACTGGAGAAAAAAAAGATTTTTTTTCATTTAAGGCCTTTCATAAAAATGTCATGCAAATTTTAATTCCCATGTTTTCTGCAGCATGTCCTGAAACATACCATTGCAAAATATGAACAAGTCAGCGTTATTCGAAATTCCTGACTTTAGAGTAATTATTGTGAGTTAATACATTAACTAGGCTAGGTTAATACACCCATTACTGCAAAATGAGGGGAAATGATTTTATAATAACTGTGTCAATCTAATACATTAAAGATTTCTTGACGTGACACGTTGAAAAAAAAAATCAGGTTTGCATTATATATTACATAGTCTTTTATCGCTCCAATGTTCTGGTTAATAAATCTCATTTTACACTCAATATCCCATAATGTACCACAGGGAGGCAAGCGGTTGATACGATGTCATAGCGTGAAAAGAGAAACGTACATGGCATTATTGAAACCGAACGGTCCCAACTAAAGATCTTTGTATACACCCTGGTAATCAAACTGAACGCGCCGCCGAGTACGAAGGTCGCGGAATATTCACTCGAGAAAAAAGTTTGCATTTTTATTAAGATTTTTATCGCATCTTTGTTTGTTGTCTATCGTCATTTTATAATTCAAATCAGTTTTTTCTTTTCTTTTTTCCTTACATAAACAGGCGTAAAATTTGCCGATTTGAACTGTACCCGTCGACATTCATATAAAAACTAATTCCAAAGTCATGTCGCCTTCGACAATTATTTTTTTTTTCTTTCAGGAGAAAGGTCTGCTCTCACTTTGATTTAAGGGGAGAATTGAAAAAAAGCGGGCGGTGTAATATTTTGATAGAGATCTCAATTTACCGAGTGTCAATTATTTTGACACAAGAAATCGGTGTTTAACCTATAATATGCCGATGATTAGATAAGATTTAAAATCCGATAATATCAAAAATCCTCAATATCTCTTAATTTTCTCAGATTTATACACCTTAAAAACGACTTTGGGTTGATACTATATATAGCGTGGGAAAGGGCGTTACCCAAGTCAGGGCAAGATAAGAACCTTTATTAGGTATATCTGGTAATCATCTTCATATTGTAATTTTTACCAAAATAATCAAAATTATTGATAAAATATTCAAAATCTTTAAGTCTTTCTATGTCTAAAATTATTTGATCTTTCTGGTAAGTTTTTTGTTATTCATGCCGCTTGAAAAGGAGGTTATAGAGTGATCGGAATGTTCGTCCGTCTGTACGTCCGTCTGTTACGCTTTGGGTACCCATCTCTTATATCCACAATATACCACTGAATGATGAGACTTTCACAGAAACTTTGTTACATCATGCCATTGTGCACCTCCTATTTCACTTTTCGACCCGACACTTTTGGGTGCCCTATAGCAAAATATGGACACCTTTGTCAATTCTTTCTATAATGGATTGAAGGATACCCATCTCTTATTCGCAACTTCACCTATACCACTTAATAAAACGTAATGATACTTCAATAGATTCTTTTTTATATGTAGTGTCATTGTGAACCTCCTATTTTACTTTATCCGACACTTATGCCGTGTCTCTTAGGGGGCAATATATAGATTTTGTCATTACTGTCATTTTGTAGCCAGGTATGGGTCTCATTAAGTAAGCTCAGTGCTCACGGTACCTCTAGTATGTTAGTGGGTTTTTTAATGTAGTTTTGGCTTTACAGCTCTGGTCATATTTTTCTCACACATTTTTAGCCGAATTTCGGGTCACCATACATTTTTATTGCAGTGGAACATGTCGTAAAATCAAACGCTAAATTTTGCATAGTGTGCAACTCGAAAACATGGCCCGTTCTACTACATGTATAAGCACCTCAATATTAGTTGCTTTGAAAATAAAAAAAAATGTCCCGGATATCGGATACAATCGATAAAATATGTCTTCAACAATTAATGGGTTTTTTTATTATATTTTTTTTATATAATAGATTGCCCTTTAAAATACTATAAAATTGCTATGGTCATTAAAACTGAATTATAACGCTAAAGTTCAAGATCACAGACTATTTTCTGGGTTTAGTACATGCATGATGCCCCTCTTTCCTACTCTGCTTTCTGACGTATTTCATTCTATCAAAGAAAATCTGCAGATATTTCATTTGATGAAATGAAATATGTCCGAAAGGACACTTACATTTACCCCCATTTTGCTAATTTATTCATTCTTTCTTGGTCAGACTTTCTTAGTTCAAAATGTCTAGTACCTAAGCATGTAATTTTCTGCTCTATATTTAAGTATAATATTAGATCAAGGTCAGTTTTGATGGAAGGTAAATACACAAAGTGTATCCGATATTAAAATATTCATAGCGTCAATATCCGAGGTTTTCCGACGTCATACATTTGTGAACTTTAAAAGTCTTGATTCTATTCACAAGGTCTTCGAAGAACTGCTGGGAAAGTAGTTTTCGTAGACATTAAGCGACCTCTTTAAACTTGAGTAGGTATTCAGAGTTAATTTTTTGAGTATATTGTATTAAACAAATTAAAAATCCGGGATCAAATATTAATGATCGGGTTCGGGATGAATAGAAATCTTTTTCCTTTTGTCCACGATATGTTGAGTCGGCAATTAAACGACTATAAAACTTTGTTTGATCCCTAGTTCAATTTCATAAATTTTCGTCTGGTAGTTCTTATTGAACACTCTACCGCTTTTTCTATCCAATTTGAATATAACGTGTTATAGGCTGGAATCATAAAAGTTTATATAAGATTGAGCAAAGGGAATTTTTTAAGTTGAAAATTGTCTCCATTCCGTGTTAAGAATTTTTTTTTATGTCGAGCAAGACATATAAAACACTACTGAGAAAATAAAATATGCATAGTCACGAAAATAAGAGAGATGGACATAACAAATTTGCATCAAGTGCTAAAAAATCTTGGCCCAAACATTGGAATTTCTTTTAATATATCTCATAAACATTTTGACTTTTTTGGTGAAAACTTTCATATATTTTTCAGTTTCATTAATATTTCTCCTTAAGTTGTCGGCTTTCGGAACATTGTACACATCACCGTTGGGAGTTTGTCTTTGAAGAATTAAAAGTAAGATCGACTCTTAATCTTATTTCGACAACTTTGCATGCTAATAAATGTATTGAAGACAAAGACGAAATTATCTTCAGAGCAACGTCATAAAATTTATTCTAACATTTTCTCTAACATACTACATGTAATATTATCATGATTCTTTCTATATTCGATCGTTTATCTTACATCTAAAAATGTGTCCTCGATTAAAAACTGGGATAGGAAAACATGATTCAATTTTTATAAATTTCACGTTAATCATAAACCACATTTACGCACTAAAATTGTTCCCCTTTCTTGTACAAATGAAGAAAAAGTACACGCAAAACTGCCAATAACTTGTATTTACAATTCATTCAAAAGAACATTTTCTTAATCCTGGTATCGGATTTCTATTCCATAACGGTTTTAAACTTTACACAAAACCTTAAGCGTCAATGTCTGCCCCTATCTGATTATAATCATTCATAATTGTAATATTTGTCACACATGGGGAGTTTGTTGAACTCATTTACCGTTATTTCTACAAGGTTAAAATGACTTGGTTCCATTTTTCTTTTTCTATGTTTCAGAGTTTCCTGCCCCCTTCCTGAACATTGACATTTTATTTGGACGCAAAGCATTCAATTTTTTTAAATGCTTGGCCTGGATTTTTTTTTCTTTTTGTTAAACTTTAATAAATACACAAAACATATGTGTTCATTTTGTGGAATTTGCCTTTTACCAGATTTGAGAACAGTAAATAAATATATCAAGAGAGTAACCGCAACTTTTTTTTAAATCTGAATAATTGAAAATAACCACAGTTGCTGAATAAACGAATAAAGGAAATACCGCTGAAAACAAATCTTTGTGCTCATGGTCAAAGAATCTGTTAAAAAAATTAGAAAAGATTGGAATTAAATTTTTCCTGGAAATAAAAGTCGATTCCACGATCAACACAAACAAACAACTCTTAATAAAACCTCAATCTTTGAAGATTTTGGGAGAATTTCTGGGAGAATGACTCAGAAAATTGGAGACATTGTCTCAAGCATAATTCGTCTTCACAGTCTCGCGTGAAATCTCGCACCTACGTCACAATCTCGCGGCCGTGTGTTCACACTTCGATTCTATTGACCAGTAGATCGCCACTACCCCATTCACTTCAAACACTGGTAATCTGAAAGTCAAAGGCTTGTGTTTATTGACAAACTTCAGAAAGAAATATTTTCATTTCTCACTTTCTGTAGATTAAATATTTACCGTCTTAAAAGCGACGAAGGTATTTCATGAGAAAATTCGGATATTTTTGTCTGGTTGGGTCTTTATGTAATTGTTTGAATTGCAATTACATTGTGTGTAATTTGTTTACTTAATTGATTAGCGATAAATTGATTTTAATCTCTAAATTCTTTTAAAGATGTCGGGGCTCTTGTAAAGCTTCTTATTTTCTCATCTAAATTCGATTTCCTCACCTTTTCGTATTTGCCGAAACGGTAGAAATTTCCCTTGCCTTAGCTCGTAAATAGTTAGAGACTTGTAAATCAATATTCAAAATAATTTTAAAGCATTTTTTTTTAATTAAGTGGGTTTTTTATTTTTTGATTCGGACATCGATGTTGGAAATGTTTTTAACGTGCTCATTATAATTTCATTACCCTTTTCTTTTTCTGCTAAAATTGGAATCTTCATGTAACTATAAGCGACCTCTTCCTTTAAAAAGCTGCTTTTACATAAATTGTTCAAACTCAAGGTGCACATTATGTACGCAATCATTACTTACCCAATGATGCAAGGAAATACATATATACATTCGAAAACATCGGATCCTAAGTGCATAATGTATTACATGTATAGTTTGTTTTCGTGAAAATTAAAATGCCAGACTGCATAATCTTTTGTACTCAAAGGGCGTTCAAAAAAAGCCAAACGTAGCTGTTCAAAATCTGAAATATTTGCCACCTTCAATTAAACAAATAAACTTTATACATATATATGTACCTGTTCAATTAAAGGAATTTTGTGAAATAACTTGTTTACTAGCTCCAACGTTTAAACTGCAGATTAAAGGCAAGTCGCCAAGACACTTTGAGCGAAAAGTACAGTCTTTATTGCAAACTAATTAACCTTCCTCTCCAATTACAAGGTATTAAATTCAACGAAGATTTCGCGTGATTAGAAAACAGTAATGCTATTTGTACGTGATCGGCGTTTTTAATTAAACAATCGTTTGATAAACATGCATGTATCGCATTTGTCGGCTCCATTTTTTCTCGACAATGGCACCCTGTCTGCAAACCACGGATATATGGGTTGACCGACGGACGATTTCGGACAAAAGAAAATATGCCTTTAACGACGGACATGCTTTATAAATGATTAATCATATACAGGGGTATTAATTTTCTGTATGCGTCATTAGATTTGTTAGCATTAAATTAAAACGGTATTGTAATCATAGGTCAAACTTGGCGATATATTCTCAAACGCATTCCACACTGAGAGATAAAGCAAGAGCGATATGACCAAAAGTTTGAGAAATAAAATGAAATCGATATATTTATTGTTTTAAATGCCTGAAGATTAGGGGAAAATGTTTTTAAGGAGGCTGGGGGGTCAACAAATAAACCACCAGTTTTGAAAATTTCATCACTTTTGTATATCTTGATATAGAGCTCTTCTTCTAAAGGAGATCAATATAGTCTAAAAATGGCAACGATCACCCAGTCCTCTTAAATTCGCAATTGTAAGTTTGGTTGACCAATGCGGGTACGTCAAATTTCAATAGAGGTTTCATAAATCTCTATAAAAGAAAAAAAAGAACAAAGTTTTTTCCGTCAGTAAATTATCCACTTAGTCATTTGCGTGGACGGAATTCCATGTTTTGTTGCCATGTATTGCAGGTCCGCCTATTTAATTCCATTCGTAATTAATTCACATCAAAGCTTTCAGGATTCTTCATTAAAAAAAAGTGTTCTGTTTTCTTGTGTTAATAAAACACAGGAACGCAAACTTCTAATAGGAACTATAGGCTAGTAGCTTGTAAAAACTTGTCTTCAATCCTGTTGATTAACTCAGTAAAATCCCATCTTAAATTATCTCATGTTTCAAATAAAATGACTTTTGAGACAGAAGATCAATGAATTCGAGATATTTAATGTTATCTACTATATTCACCATTCATATAGAAAACAAAACTGTAGTTAAGATTTTTCATAATTTTATTTCAAAATATAAAAGGAAGAAAAAATATACCATAAAATCATTTTTTCTACATATACATGTATTATCAAATAACTTATCGAGGTTTCGGACGGATTTCGATAAGGGTATAGATTGTTCACAATCTAGCAAATGATTGGTGATGCATGAAATGTCACGTGATGAAATGATGCGTTCGATTTGCTTCTTATGTGACGTCATCACATATGCTCAGCTGCTTTGATTTTCACAGATTCTGAGTCATATGATCGATGAATAACATTAGAAAGAAATTGAACAAATTTAAATGAAAGTATATAATCTACCGCTAATTATTAGTTAATTAACCACACTTTTAATTTTGGACGGCGGTCGATAAGGTGTTGCACAGACAGACAGTCTGGCTAAAATCCTATACTACGTAGTAATAATAATTAATAAGTAAGCCTATTATTGATACAATTGGTGATATCTAACTAAATCACTAATTATAGGGACGTTGTTTAGATATCATTTCGATTTCTAAATGTATAAAAAATATTCCCCAGCCCAAATCAAGATATTCTGATTCCAGAAAATCAATCAAAGTGAGCGAAAAGTATTTTATGGGGGTGGGGTCTTTTGGACGGAAGATAAGAGACCAAAATAAGAAAAAGAAAACGCACTCACAAGAAAAAAAAGTCCACTGCAAACACAACTTACATATGCTATTCAACACGAAAACAATGAGAAAAAAGTCAAACTTTAAATTTTTACATACATCACCAAGTATCCCTAAATTCTTAAATTCAGACTTGCACAGCAAGTTCTTTCTGCTTGTTTTACTGATTAAACAACCAAACAAACAAATATTTTTTCGAGGATTGTGAAAATATGAAATATAAATAAATAGATAAACCGGTAAGCGGGTATTAAATAAATAGAATAATTTACAAAGCATTATATTATAAGAATAAATTACCGAAAAAAATCTATATACAAATCACAGATTAATTTCAAATAGAAAAACTCGTAAGATCACGTGAAAGGATAGGAAGTTAGTCTCCCTAAATGTTAAAATATTAAATATTATTATTTTCTATAAATAGAATATAGATAAATAAATATCGAATATGCACTCCCGAATATAAATTAATGCTAAGATCTACAAATTTTGTTTTGGAAACAAAATGAAATAAATATCTGTATTAGTAGAAGCTATTTTGAGATCTAAGTTGTTACATCTAAATTTCTAATACTCTGTACACACTTTGAATTCTATATTTATCACAGCCGGATGAAGAGCCATACAGCGCCATCTGCCGTCAAACGACCTCCGTCACAGTTCCGCAGCTAATATCAGAACCGCAGTGAATAACATGCGATGGAAGTGATCGTTGGTCAATTTGACGACAATGAGCACCTGTATCTTGGAATGTTTCAAGGATGTTATTCAAACACCGTTATCTCAAACAAGATGTATGGGGAAAAATCTACTCACATAACAAAAATAGACTGGGCCATCTTTAAAAAAAAAATGTTTTTTGCACTTTCTCGACTAAAAATTACCCGACGCAAAATTTTTCATCAAAACTCCAGGAATCGTTTTTTTTTATTCAGAATTTCTTCTATCCCATCAACAAATATTTTTATTCCCTATTCCCCAATTTTTCCCTTTCAACCAATCTTTTTAATATCTTTAGTCGAGAGAGGACATATAAAACTCTTTAAAAAGATGGCCTTGTCACTAAAACATATTTACAAGGTGGGTTATTCTGAATAGATGAAGATAAGTTAAAAAATGGTGATGTACAAAAATGTATATACAATATATACATAAAAAAAATCATATAAAAATATACACAGGCAGTGTTGTTAGCATCAACAAATAATTTACATATGAACACAATTATATAGCTCAGCTTGTAAAAATTGTTTCGAACACTTTGGCTTGCTAAAAGTTGATTGAACACGTAAACATTGCAATAAAAAAAAAATAAACAATGTACAATAATACAAATGTTTTGAGACCACACCCGTTGGACGGCGCAAACTCTAATATATACACAAATAAATTTAATATTTATTAATATGGCGGTGTTCACAAATATTCTTCATATTTTTTAGCACTGTTAAAGACTCATTTATAATAGCGTTGGTTTCTGAGAGTTCCTTTTGAAAGCGAACAAAACTTTCTGAACTTCCGTCCTGGCGTCTAATGTTCTTATACGCATGCTCAGCCATTTTTAAGAATTCTTTTTCCATGAGAGCGCATGTGCAGTTGTCCGGAAGTACTTCCTGGTGTTCCATTAATCTTCTCCAGTTGAATTCACTTTCTGATCGGAACTGGTTAGAAAAATAATCTGGAAAAATAGTTTTAGCATTTTTATAAATTTGCAGTATACTTATTGCAGTTTTAGTATATGAGGTAATACACAACTTCGTTTTAGATTAGTGTTTAGGGTACGAGTCAAAATAGGAATTTACCATTTCGCTGTCTTTTGAAACTGTCCCTGTCACTCTCGGAATCACAGTCACAGCTGCAGCAATCGGAAGCCTTCCTCTTCCGTCCTTGACCTTTGATCTGAGACAGAAGTTGAAAGACGAGACGAGAGGTCGTTTGATCCTCGTACTCATCCTCAGTTACTTCCCTTCGTTGTTTACAAGGACTTCTTGACCTCTCTGACGAGTAATAAAAGTCGTCAATATTTCCTGTAAACGGACAAATAAAGAAATTAGTTTTCAATGCATGAAATTTCTATTTTTAGAAAACAAGAAACAAGAAATTAGATTTTTAAAATTTAAAATCAACTGACCTGATTTTTTACTCAAAGAGCATGCGTCAAAGTTGAGTTGTTTCCTTACACGCTCTGACTGCCTTTCATCAAATGTTCCATTATCAACAGTATCTGACTGTCGACTGCGGAACAAGTCTTCCGAATGGCTGGGACTAGGCGAGGATCTCCGAAAAGGTGATATGACGTCAGATCCGTAGTTTTGCTTTGTGGGAGTTTGTTCTACAGAGGAACAGTCTTTTTGAGATTTCAGGTCCGTGACTATAGTTCTAGGAACACAGTATACTATTTCGTCGTCTCCCGCCACATTGGGTCCTCGATCCACCACTTTATTGTCTATTCTCTGTTGTTTGGTCACTGATGGAGAGTATCTGAAGGCACTGTTGGAGCTAGATGGCGTTGCTGGCGATGCAGGAGGCGTTCGAGACTTTGTTTTCTCCGCCATCATCCAGTCTGAATTTTCTCCATAAAGTGCACATGAGGTTTTGCTGCTTTTCGGAGATGGAATATAGTTTCTGATACTTGTCTCCATGTTTTCCCTATAGTCCCGAGGGAATTTGAACAAATTCCCGTCTGTTTGTTTGAATGGTGATCGGATTTCCGGAAAACATCGCTCAACTTCGGAATCTTCCCGACTTCTTCCGGAAACCTGCCTGAGTTTTTGGAGATGGTCCATGAGAAGTGAATAAGTTTGCTTCGCTTCCATTTTTGGGGGTTTATATTTACTGTGTTTCTTTAATACTGACTGTCAAGCTGAAAAAGAAGAAGGAATGCCAAATCGTGAGAAATTCTGTATGTTACGAGAGCATATTATGAAACGCTATTCATTGATTCCGGCCAAGCTTAAATGATTTGAAATTACAGTTTGAGTGGGGGTGAAAAGAATCTGAATTTTGATCATTTCAATATAAGTCGGATTATTCAGTCAACGAACGCCGATTATATTCCCCCCTAAAAATTTTACATATCGCCGTCCAGGTTTGAATTTTATATTGCATGTCTCCGTACCTTGGTTCTATTTATAGATTTAAAAACAATTATTGGTTCCCCTAGTTTTAACCCCACCCGACTAAATGAAATGACGTTTTATAATGTAACTCATTGTCCGCGCTAAGTGAAAGCTCTCTAATGTGTTGCACATCAATAGCAAAGTTGATGGCTTTCGATATTTAGTAACAAATTCGGTTAATGGTTTCATTGTATTCTTTAATGTCCTCTTGAGTATAAACATAATGCCATCATAGGTGAAAATCTGCGTTGACAGGTTTGCTAATTATTCTATTATTTACACACGTATTGACAAACATTTAGGTGATCCTTAACCTAACAATGGACCAGGTCTTTCGGACCAATAAGGACGTTTTGTTTAATAGAGACTTCAAATGAAAAGGTATCGAAAGTCGATATGTTGTCCCAATCTGCTTTACATTGTAACGACTGAGAAATTTATTCATTTTCCACATGCTCTATCAATGGGTTAAAGAAATATGTAAATATTTCTACCTAATTATTTCTAGACAGCTAAAATTGGGGATTTTCAAATTAGCTTGCCATCTTGAAAATTAATCAATTCATCCACGTAGGGCTAAAGGATACTCGATCCTGAAGGATATTCTACGGTTTTGGGTTTTGTAGATCAAGATGTTTTATCGATGAATCAAAAGATTACCCGAATGGTTTATAACAATGAATGAAGATCCCTTACAATGGCAAACAATGGCTAGGCGTACACTTATCCGTAATTTAAATTGTGTCAAAATCGGATTAAAATTCGATATTTTTGTATGGAGTTTGGGGAAAGACAAAAAAAGCTTATCGTGAATAGCAGCCTTAGGTCTGTGTGTATAAAGGTTTATTAACTGAGATGATAAACTAATTAAATAATGAAGTCCTGAGTCACTGCCTAGAGTTCTACGTGTTTTTACCTCTTTTGTATACAAACAGTTAAGAATTGATACATTTACCTAAAACGATACTTTTAAAGCTAATGCATTTTGTGAAAGAAAGAGTTTATGATCTTTCATATTATTAAATGAACATTAAACGTGTTATGCTTCACTCTTTATCATTTGATCTCTTCTTATATACAACTTTGATTTAATTTTTTTTTAATTTATCACAATACCTTCTGGAATTGTACTACGTTAAGAGCAAATTGTAAGAGAAATATTGTCGTAAATTGACCACATTACTACAAATTTCGATGCATGGTTAGGTAAACTCTTTATTGGAAATTATTACGCCAATCATTTTTCCAAATATTTTCTCACGATCCAGGGAAAAATTATATTGTTCGTTTCTGCCTCGTAATTCAATGTCGAAATAAATCTAACCATTTACAAACATAAAAACATCTACGTCTAATACTTTCAAAATTTATGGTTATTAAGTCGTGGTATTAAGTTAAATATTTCTTTACATTTGAATTAGTCACGTCAGCGCTTTATGTAACCATGAGAATCGGCAATCGTACCATTAACGTGGATGAAAAAAAGGTCGTATATAAAAAGAACAGTTTATTTAACGGGAAGATACCGTTAACTATGGTTAGCTTTCATACAAAGATGTGTAGAAACGAATGTAAATTGAAAAAAGGGTTGAATGATTCCTTGGGGTATTGTATCTCGTTAGGAGGTATTTCTCTTTTTAAACGACGATAAAAGCCCTTTAAATGGTCTACCCCAACGAATATGATCCATCTATCAAAATAAGGTAGATATGGAATAAAAACGGCTGTAATTGATTTTCTCTTCTGATAAGCATATCAATGAAAAAATGATGAAGATTTCTAAAGAATTTCATTTCAATTTGACGACTCTCCGATCTTTGTAGAATAAAAGCCAAAGTTGGGTGTGTTTCATTGCGTTCTCTTAAAGAACACTCTTACTTTTAGATGGCGTCTTTGAGTATCCTTTGACGTCATCAAATTTTACCGTTTTCTCAGAATGACTTGCAGGAAATCAAAGCGAAAGATCTCAAAACTTTAAAAAAGGGATCAAAAACAAATTAAGGGTTAAAATAAGCTTGATTATTCTTACCCCAATATGCTTAAGAAAGAGTGTCATGTTTCTGCAATATTTATATTCATCTAATCGGTGTAACACTCCCCAAGTTCTAGATCAGAGTTCAAATTGACATTTCTCGGTAATGTAGTTCTTTTGCTATTTATCTATTTATGAATGGCTTAAGATCAATGTCCATATTGTATCATAACTCCAAAGAACATTGATAAAAAAAATCGTCTCAACTTATCAGTGTTGGGTTTCCCAAGTCCGCGTGTACATATATTAAGCATCGTATTTAAGCAGGACCAAAATTATGATTTTCAATCCCATTATTAATTCTAGACACTGATCCTAAAAATGGGAAATAAATTGTGTTTTTACTGTTCATTAATGCGTTGGTGTGACGTTGATTCTTGATTTACTGCCGATTAAAATGAGATTATGCTGAGCATGCAGTCCATGTCAAACGTTCTGTGGACCTCTATTGAGACTGGTGCCGACCTCATAATAAAAGATAGAACCCTTCAGAGTTAAGTAGTTCCCGGAGAAGCGATAGATAATACAGTGTGAGAAAACAGTGATTTATGACCTCTAGCCTCATCTAACGGAGACAATCTCAAGAGCCCCGGATGATAAGGACAAGGTCTCGAGTGTGTTTACTAACATTATGGAATGTCATCAAATTATACTCCAGGGTGCTTAACGTTGATGATGAGTTATTGTCAGGGTGGGTCCGGCGCTTGGGACTGGAATTATCTACGTCTACATGGATAAGAGTTGGAGAGATATTGTCCTGTCTATATTTGGTATACATCTTAATGAGATGTCGCGGGATTTCAATATGAGACTTTATTACTTTACTTTCTATATGCTGTAATTCAATCATAGCAAATTTATTACGTTCGGCTGGAGAAATGGGGGAAATTAATGGCTTTCATTTGATTAGCGTCTGGAAATTCAATCTTTTTACCTTTTAATATTTTATCTTTGATTAGTTTTAGTTTTGTAATGTTGGGAATATTCTTATTTAAATCCATGCAATTTATTTCCAGAGAGTTTTTATCGGGGGAAAACGGTTTATAGATGATTAATTATAATGTTTAATAGTCGATTTAAAATTCGCCGCAAGGAAATACGGAATGGAAAAAACAAGTTCAAACGAGGTATTTCAAAGCAATTACGTATTCCTACGTGTTAAAAAAGCAGTGGGCTTATAGAGTAATCGGATTCATCAATTAAAACCTATTGAAGAAAGTCTTTTAAATCACAGCGTCATTTATCAAGGATCAGCCATAGATGCTTTATAAGTATTTATGCGCGGTTACGTCCAAGATTCAATCAAGTCAACTTGTTGAAACCTATCGTACGCTAAAGAAAAACAAATTAAAGCGACAGTTTTTAATATGATTTTCTTAAGGGTATTTAAAAAAACGAAAACTCATTGAATTGATTTGCAAGGTCATGCGGTTTGGGTTTTCTTTATTTTTGGCGTTGCAAAACAATTGGGACAGGGTGTACTTCACGTCAAGTACAGTTTTATTTGCAGTTTGAATACTTTGATATTTTTTTGCCGTGTTACCGAAATCAATATGCAAGCAAATCGCACCCCGCGCAATGCTAGGGCACAGGTACAACTTGTCTGTCCCCCGACGAATGATAAGCAAATAACGGGGGTTCGAATTTGAATATTGATTTAAAAGCTCGAGACACGGAATGGGTTTTTAGATAGGATTTACATATTCCTATAGCCCAGCGATAAGATAACATATTTAAAGAATGTAATTCGATATATAAGAACAGGGGACCCAAAGATAAGATAGAAATGTACCCAGGTCTCGTGGTTTTGGGAAATAAAGTTTGCATTTCAAAAAAATTTAAATAACATTATCTGTTTAAGATTGATAATGTCGTTTCGGGGAGTTTGATAATTGCCCGGTTTTTCATCCGAAGCCCGACAACGGGTACACGTATTAAATTATATACGATCGTCACAGCGCGCGACTTAGGACGTCTATTAACCGTTTTTTATGTGTATTAGGTACCCCGGGTTTATGATATATGATATGTATTACGCGTGTCTGGAAGCAGGTGCATAATTATTATTCAGGATTTTTTTCTCCTATAAAGAAAAAAAATATAATTTATTTATTACTTGTCTTGTAATGTGATTCGGCAAGATTCCTGTACATAACGGGGATATCATTTGATTATCTTGTCGCTGGATCTAATTCCAGATTTTATTTAGACGAACATCTGTATGCATATATATGAACAGAAAGATGTCGTGCACGCAGCGCCTGGTACAATGCAGTGTGCTTCTGCATAAGACATTGCACACGACGGTGCATATTAACTTTTGCGGTAAACACCGTATTTCTGGATGTGTATTCAAATACAAAACAAAATTATTCAAAAAAATAATGACAGTATTTTTTTAATTTTCACATTTATAAGATATAGGAATATTTTCCTTGAAGCATAAACATATTTGTATTTAGCTGCAAAGTGCATTGCAACAAATGATCAATTATCTAAATTAAATGATTGAAATCAATGCATTTTCCTTTCTTAAGTAATTTTTCGTTTGTTAAGTCTCTAGTTCTTTAAAATTCACGAAATTTGGTGACCTTTGATAACCAATTTTATCAAATTGAAAAATATCAATTAAGCACTTCAATTAATACATGTCTTGATTAAATTAAAATTACCTTTGAAATAGAACTTCATCTTGAATTCTCTGCAAAAAATTACTCTTGTCTGCATAATAATTGTTTTAAATCCATTTCACGAATATAAGAATTTTCTTAATAAATATCCCCTGTGAATGGGTGCGTGCCAACCTGGCGAATAACGGTATAATGTCGATCTGGTCCTTTAAAATGCTCAGTCGAGGTATATTTCGTGCACCAATACAAAATAACCGTTATGTACCTTGTAATAGGTAAATCCCACGTGGGTACACACAATCCGGGATTCAATCAACCGTGTACAGCGGGTTCTAGCACTTACACACGTCCATCATCTCCGTAGAAACAATACGCTAATCCCCGCCCATTTTGTCACGGGTGAACGCTTTCTATTGGTCGATAAGGAAGCGTTTGTTACTAGGGACCGCCCTTTTCGCATATTGATTAAGATAAATTCAGCCCTGTCGAAAAACTATTTTTGATCTATTTACATTTGGAAATTTAAGTAAGCCTTGATCAAATAAAGTTTGAAGAGATTGTCCGTCAAAATTTTTAAAAGCGTACTAAGTCTATCGTTGGGGAGAACCTTTTTAAATGGAATGTACTACTCTTTTTCCCAAGCGGATGAAAGGCGTAACCCCCGACTATTAAAATCATACACAAATATTGATTTGTCACTAAGGACTATCGAAATATTTGCTTTTCAAAAACTACATATTTTTAAAAATCTTTCTCATGTCATGACAGGTAAAAATTCTGATATCGATTGCTGTTGAAGATAGTGTTTAGCGTCTTCGACCTATTTTTCTGTCTAAAAGGTGTATTGAATTCAAAATTCCCTTTTTAGGTGCTTGATTTCTGAAAGTTTTTCATGTCGAAACCCGCCGCAAGAATGCACTCAATGTTAAAAAAAAAATTTTTTCTTCGAGACAATTTTGCATGTTTTTGCATATCAAAGAAATATACTCTTTGAAGATACAAATAAATATATTGATTATGGTAATCTTAGTTTTTACCAAAACAATTTAGAATTATGTTTTTTTCTGTTTTCTTAAAATTTTACTCAACTCAAATGTACTTATGCAAAGTTACGCCTAAGAATAATATTTGAGAAACATTTATATTTCATGTATGCATATATAGTGTGCATTCAATGTTTTACATAAAATTGATACATTGTAAGCCATAATTATATCTTGCGCATGAATTTGAGATTTATCCTTAATGAAATACAAACAATATAACAAAACAAATAATTCTATGCTTTATGCAACCAGACCCCTTCTCCACTTTCAAAAAAAATTCTTAAAGTTTATCCAGAGCAATGTAATATTTTTTTATGTAACTATTAAGATTAACATTTAGCATAATGTCATGCATTGTGGTCATAAAATCGGAAATGAAAAGAATTTACTTCTTAATATTTTGCTCATTTTTAAATTCCCAACAACATCTTCAAGATAATTTTGAGATTTTCTCTCACGATATTCTTACCAATTCTATTTCATAGTTCATTAATATCTGAATGAATCATGTACAGCATTGAATGTATAGATTAAGTATAATTATTATCTTCAATTCTGATTGATGCACTTAGTATTCCTTAAGTTGATCCTCTTTTTCCGGTGCTTGATTTTCTATTCAATTGTGGCCTTTTCCCACAAATTATGAAAATTTGAAGATATATAGCAATCGCTCCATAAAACCATTACAAGAATATAATAGTAATTAAATTTTGTTTGGTTAATATACATGTTTTCAGTATTTTGAAGAAATTCTCAGACTTAAGTTTAAATATAAAAAAAATGGCCATGGAAATGCTAAGTATAGAAGCGTAGTTTTAAGGCTTATTCATTTTAAACTTCGATCAAAAGGCGTTAATATGCATTTCAACTTTTAAAATAAAAAATAACATTAATAAAATTTCAGTTTCTTAAGTACGTGAACATAAAAATGATGAGTATCGAACTTAAATCTGTGTGACTTTACTTATGCTTGACCTTGAAATTATAGACTGCTGTAAACAGTCAAGTATAATTAGTTTTACGAAAGTGAAAATATGCAGAGAAATTGCTATGACAGAGATTGAAATCGAATCTGTTTTGTACATGTGTATTTATTGCTACAATATAACCTAGCAAAACTGATGGCGCAGCCCCCCCCCCCCCCCCC